>QJOB01000441.1:0-19740 GCA_004155035.1 Monosporascus sp. 5C6A | reverse complement strand
ACGCCATCGCGTAATTTCTTTGCGCGTCACTGGCGCGGCGATTACAGCCTCGCCCGCTCGTATTGGCTGCATACCGCGCTGATGCAATTTGGCGTGGTGGCGCTCAGCGCCGGCGTCACGCACGCGCTGGCGCATAACGCGCCCGCGCGCGCTGCGTCCTCCGCGCTGCTCGTGATTTACGTGATGGGATTGGCGCTCTGGATCTGGGCGGTGGTGGGCACCTGGCGCGCGGCCGACCGGGAGCAAGCGCGCAACCGGCATGCCGGCCTGTCGAACCCATGGCCGCTGATCGCCAAGGTGATGATCGTGCTGGGCGCTGTCGGCACCAGCTCGCGCGTCGTCAACGATGGGCCCCGCCTGAGCGCGCATCTGCGCACCGCACTGGGTGAACAAGCCGCGTCGCCATTTGCGGTGATACCGCAACGGGATGGCCGCGCCATCCTGTTCAGCGGCGGCATCAACGATGGCGCCGCCGATGCGCTGGAGGCCGCGCTGCGCAAGGCGCCAAACGCCACCGCCGTGGTGCTCCGCTCCGAAGGCGGGTGGCTGCGCGAAGGGACGCTGGTGGCAGACGTCATCCGCCGACATCATCTGCGCACGTATGTTGAGCGGGCCTGCGCCTCGGCCTGCACGATCGCCTTCCTGGCAGGCGAAGACCGCGCCGCCGCACCTGGCGCGCGACTCGGCTTCCACCGCCCGCGCGCGGTTGGCGCCGAGCACGACCAGAGCCCCGGCGCCACCGACAGCGAACTTTGGCGTGCCTATTCAGATGCCGGGTTGCCCGATGCCTTTGTGCGCCGCGTCCAGGACACACCGTTCGACCAGATGTGGTTTCCCACCGCGCAGGAACTGCTGGCCGACCATGTCGTCACGCGCGCGTCGCCCGGTGGCGAATACGCAACCATGGCCACGCAGTTGAATACCCGCGAAGCGCTGGCCGCAGAGCTGCGCAGCGCGCCGCTGTACGCAGCGTTGGAGCGTAAATACCCGGCGCACTTCAGCCGGTTGATCGACACGCTGTGGCCAGAGCTGCAGCGCAACGTGACCGATGCGCAGGCCATGACGCTGCTACGCGAGCAGACAGGCAAGCTGTATCGCGCACTGATTCCGACTGCGCCAAATGCATTGCTCTTTGCCAACGCCCAACTCACGCTTGAGCAGGCGCAGGCCCTGCAGCGGGTGAGCCCTGAAGCCTGCGTCGCTTATCTGGATGGCACGCCTGGGGCAAGCGCCGCTGCCGCGCGTCTGCCGCGCACGCTCGTCACGCGCGAGCAGACGTTGTTCTCCGACCTGATGCAGGCTGCCGACCCGGACCACGCGCCGGTTGTCACGCGCGCGCAAAGCCTGCCGGTGCTGCAACTGGCCGTGGCTGCGCTTCCGCCGGCTCAACAGCGCGTGCTGACCGTCCCCGCGCTGCGGCACTCCACGCCGCCGGCCGAGCGCTGCCAGGCGCTGATCGGCTTTTCCCGCTCCATCCTGGCGCTGCCGGAAGCCGAACGCGCGCTGGCGCTGCGCGGCATGTACGCCGATACGTCCGCGCCCGGTTCCTAGCAAGGCCCTTCAGGCTGAACGCAACGCAGCCAGCGACGCGCGCTGGCGCCCATCTTCATCAAAGTTCTCAGGCGACAGCCATTGCTCGAATGCGGCCCGCGCCTGCGGCCAATCGGCATCGATGATGGAAAACCACGCGGTATCGCGGCTGCGGCCCTTGTAGACCACCGCCTGGCGGAAGATACCTTCGAACTGAAAGCCCAGCCGCTGCGCAGTCTGCCGCGACGGCGCGTTCAGGCTGTCGCACTTCCACTCGTAGCGCCGATAGCCGAGGTCTTCAAAGACGTGCTTCATCAGCAGGAATTGCGCTTCCGTCGATGCCGGCGTGCGTTGCAGCAGCGGCGAGAACGTAACCGCCCCCACTTCCACCACGCCGTGTTCTGGCGTGATGCGCATCAGCGCCAGCGTGCCGACCGGCCGATCATTGCGCGCGTCGATCACCGCGTACTGCAGCGGATCTCGCTTCGCCGCAATGCGCTCGATATAGGCGCGGTGTGCGGCGATATCGGTAAATGGGCCCTCCACCATGTATGTCCAGACGCGGTCGTCCTGGGCCTGGCGGAACGCATCGAAGAGCGCGTCGGCGTGACGGGCGGCGTCAAGCGGCTCCAGCCGGCAGTAGCGGCCGGCGAGCGGCGTATGCGGCGGCAGCGGCCGGGCCGACCAGCCGGACATCGGCGCGCCGATGGGTTGCTGATAAGCGTTGAGCGTAGTCATGCGTGGAACCCGCACCGAAAGCAACAAGGACCTCTCACCCTACCTAACTTTCTGGCCCTATGAAAAGAGCCATGGATGGGCATGCCGATAGAGCCACATCAACACACCTCCGGCCGGATTAAACCGTTCGATGCCCCGCCACACGCCGCTAGCGCACCTGCATGCGAATCGATATGTTGGTGGCGGGGGAAGACAGCGCCACGTAGAGGCGCGGGCCTACGTATTGCTGTGCAGGGGTATGCACACGCCCACGGAATCGTCCGCCATCTTTTCTGCCAGGAGCCCGCGAGTGGCGCCGTTTATTACAGAGTGGTATCGCCGCTGGGGCCGCTGCGTCCGATACATATGCGCAGCCGTATGGATCACCTTTGCCGGCATGGCTCCGTGGAGCCTGACCGGGGCGGCGCCGAAATTCGCCTACCCGGTCACGCAGCGCGTCGACGCCAGTGCGAGCCTCGCATTGCCGCGCACGTGGGGCCCATTGCGGCTGACCAGCGAAACGCCCATTCCGTCCATTGCGGCGACCATCAACTCGCCGTTCGGTCCGTCACGGC
Source organism: Monosporascus sp. 5C6A (assembly GCA_004155035.1). Taxonomy (NCBI): domain Eukaryota; kingdom Fungi; phylum Ascomycota; class Sordariomycetes; order Xylariales; genus Monosporascus; species Monosporascus sp. 5C6A. The sequence goes on along the minus strand of QJOB01000441.1, from coordinate 16,918 downwards.
TCGTGTTTGCACAGCAAACCGTGGCGCCGGAGAGCTTCGCGCTGGTCACGGTGCGCAAATCCGATTTCGACAAAGGCACGCCCGGTTACCTCGAAACCCTGCGGCCACGGGATCTGGCCATCCTGCTCAACCACATGGAATCACGCGTGCATGGCGATCGCCCGGCCTGGGCCGCCCGCCTCGTGCGCGGCAAGGCCCCGGCATTGCAGGTGCTTGCCGGGCGCCGGGTCCTCTACTGGGAAGGCGAATGGAGCACGTCCGCCGCCCGGACGGTCGTCGTGCGCGGGTATGCCTTCTTTGGTAACGGTGCGGTTTATCTCCTGCGCATATTCGGCACCGCGAGCGGCAGCGAACCGGTGGAATTTGCCGAAGAAGCGCGCTTTGCCGACCTGGTCGCCGCTACCTTCCACACGAAATAGCCGCCGAGCCTCTGCTGTAATTGTTGCAACGCAACAACAAGAGTAGCGCTGGCAACGGCGCCCGCTCCCAAGCGCAGGCCAGTCCACGCAAGGACTGAAATCTGTTGTTACTCTTGGAACAGTCTGTTCACGCGACGCCGTATTGTTCTTCCGCATTGCAACACCTACACTTCGTGACAGTTGTTCAGACATCGATTGCCTGAACAAGCAATGCAAGTGTTGTAAGGAGAACAATGATGAAATGGTTGGATATTGGCGCCGTCATGGCCGCCTGGATCGCGAGCTGCGTGGCAGCAGGCTGGCTCATCAGCGCCGCCGCTTTCCTGGCTTAACGCCCTGCCCTAAGGCATCGGGCAAAACGGCCGAGCGGGAACCCCTTCCCCGCGCGGCCCTGAACACCCCAGTTGATCGATTCGTCAGGCCGGCTTCTGCCCCGCCCACTCGACGAATCGGTCAACAAACCCCTGCAAGAACTGGCGCGTACGCGCATCCGTCACCCCGCCCTGGGCATCAAAGGGCTCCCCCGCAAAGTGGAAGAACACCTCCGGCAACGGCAAGACCTTCACGCCGACCGCCGCGAGCACATTGCGCAATTGCGCCTGCGACAGCGCCGTCCCGATGGCGCCCGGCGATGCGCCCGCAATGCCCGCCGGCTTGCCGCCCCACACGCTCTGGCCGTACGGCCGCGAACCCCAGTCAATCGCGTTCTTCAGCACGCCCGGTATGCCCCGGTTGTATTCCGGCGTGACAAATAACAGGGCATCCACGCCCGCCACCGCCGCCTTGAAGCGCTGCACGGGCTCGGGCAGGTTGGCATCCAGATCCTGGTTGTAGAGCGGCAGCTCCCCAATTTCGATGAACTGCGCCGTCGCGCCGGAAGGCAGCAAGCCTGCCAGCGCCTGCGCGAGCTGGCGGTTGAACGACGCCTTGCGCAGGCTCCCGACGATCACTCCGATAGTCAGATTGCTCATGAACGCTCCTTAGGGGCAAAACGGTTCAGGACAGCCCTGATGCTCAATCCGCCGTTGCCGGCTCGGGGGCCACCTCGCGCTTGAGGCGGTTGATCAGGGCAAACATCAGCGGGTTCAGCAGGATCGACAAAATCGCCGCCGACAACAGCAGCCCTCGCGCACGGTCGGGCAGGATTTCCAGGCTGATCGCCAGCCCAATCAGAATGAACGAAAACTCGCCGATCTGCGCGAGGCTGGCAGAAATCGTGAGCGCCGTGCGGTTGCCGTGACCAAACGCGCGCACCACCGCAAACGCTGCCAGCGACTTGCCCACCACCACGATCAGCACAGTGCCGAGCACCGCCCAGGGGTCTTCAATCAGCACGCTGGGGTCGAACAGCATGCCCACCGACACGAAGAACAGCACCGCAAACGCGTCGCGCAAGGGCAGCGATTCTTCCGCCGCACGCTGGCTGAATTCGGACTCGGCCAGCACCATGCCCGCAAAGAACGCGCCGAGCGCGAACGACACGCCAAACAGCACCGTCGCGCCATAAGCGACGCCCAGCGCCGTGGCCAGCACGCCGAGGCGGAACAGCTCGCGGCTGCCCGTCATGACAATGCGCTCCAGCATCCACGGGATCACGCGGCGGCCCACCACCAGCATGAGCGCGGCAAACGCCACCACCTTCGAGAGCGTGACGGCCAGCACCTTGACGATGTCCCACGTACTGACCGCAGCGCTGCCGGCGCCCCCCAGCGCCCCGGCCAGGGCCGGCAGCAGCACGAGCGTCACCACCATCACGAGGTCTTCCACGATCAGCCAGCCGACGGCGATGTGGCCTTCGTGCGAGGTATCGATACCGCGATCTTCCAGCGCCTTGAGCAGCACCACCGTGCTCGCCACCGAGAGCGCCAGGCCGAATACCAGCCCCGGGCCCCAATCCCACCCGAGCAGCCACGCCAGGCCCATGCCCATGAGCGTGGCCAACGCAATCTGGCCGATGGCGCCCGGAATGGCGATGGCCTTGACCGCCAGCAATTCCTTCATCGAGAAGTGCAGCCCCACGCCAAACATCAGGAGGATCACGCCCAGCTCGGCCAGTTGCGGTGCGAGGCTTTGATCGGCCACGAAACCGGGCGTGAACGGCCCCGCCACCACACCCGCCATCAGATAGCCGACCAGCGGCGGCAGGCGCAGGCGCTGCGCAATGGTGCCGAAGATGAAGGCCAGCACGATGCCACCGATGATGGTGGAGATGAGCGGGGTGTCTACGTGCATGCGTTCGTGGAAAGGGGCGGGTTCAAAAACGGGAGAGCGGAAAAGCAGGGAAAGGGGCCGGGCCGGCCCTGGTGCGACAACGGCGGCGCGGATTTATTCACGTTGCGTCACAACTATAAGGATTGCCCTTTGCGAAACCTTACGAAGCAAATGTCATGCAGAAGACATCGCGCCGCAAACCCCGCTCCTACACTGCGCCGCAGACCCGCTCGCCCCGGGCGGCCCCAAGGAGACGACACATGCGCTACGCCAACAAAGTCCTTTCCGTGGACGAGGCCATCGCCCACGTCCGCAGCGGCAGCCGCCTGATGCTTGGTGAATTCGTGGGTGCCGGCGAGCCGGCCTGCTGCATCGAGGCGCTGCTCGCCAGCGGCATCGGGCAACTGACGCTCATCACCAACACGCCGGGCCTGCGCGGCGGTTTTCTCAAAGCCCGGCTGTTCAGCTCGGGCCAACTGGCCGAGTTCATCGGCACGCACGTCGGCACGACCGATGAATCGACGCAGGCTTACCTGACCGACGCCGTGCGCGTAGCCGAGTTCTTTCCGATGGGCACCTGGGCAGAAAAAGTGCGCGCCGGCGCGCTGGGCCTGGGCGGCGCCCTCGTGCCGGTGGGGGTGGGCATCCTCGACCAGCCCGGGATGTTTCCCAAGCGCGGCGCCCCCAAGCAGACGCTCACCGTCGACGGCACGACGTGCTTCGTGGAGCCGCCGCTGCGCGCCGACGTGTCGATCATCAAGGGCTGGCGCGCCGATACCTTCGGCAACGTGGAGTTTCGCGGCACGGCACTGCAGAACCAGCGCGACATCGCCATGGCCGGCGACTACACCATCGTCGAGGTGAACGAAATCGTCGAAGTGGGCACGATTCCGCCCGAGCGCGTGGGCTGCCCGGGTGTGTTCGTCAATGCGGTGGTGCAAGGGCTGTCGCTGGATGACCAGCATGCGCTCTACAGGCACCACTGGACGAAGCTCGGCCGCCTGCCCGCCGCCGAAGCGTGATCGTCAGACCCACAACGAGGAGACCGCCATGCAAGCCCTGCCCGAAACGCCCAAGCAACGCATTGCCGCCCGCTGCGCGCTGGAACTGCGCGCCGGCGAAGTCGTCAACCTGGGCCTGGGGATCCCCACGCTCACGGCCAACTACCTGGACGCCAATGCCGACGTCATCTTCCATACCGAAAACGGCGCCTTCGGCTTTGGCGGACGCCCGCCGCTGGACGCCATCGACAGCGACCTCACCAACGCCGGTTGCGAACCCATCACCCTGATGCCCGGCGCGGCGCTCATGGACCTTGCTACGTCGCTCGGTGCGATGCGCAATGGTTACATCGACGTGACGATCCTCGGCGCGTTGCAAGTGGATGCGCTGGGCAACCTCGCCAACTGGGCATGCGATCGCAACGGCAAATGGTGGCCCGGCATTGGCGGGGCGATGGACCTCTGCTATGGCACGCGCAAGGTGATTGCCGCGCTGGCGCACACCGACAAACACGGCAACTCCAAGATCCTGCCGCACTGCACGCTGCCGCTCACAGGCCGGCGCTGCGTGAAAGTCATCGTCACGGAGCACGCCGTGTTCGACGTCACGGACGCGGGGCTGGTGCTGCGTGAAATCCTCTCGCATGCGACACTCGACGACATTCGCGCCATGACGGCAGCGCCCTTCACGCTGGCGCCGCTGCTGCAGATGCGCGCCGCCTGAGGAGACTGCATGCCCGCCACCGTCGACTGGTTCTTCGATGTCATCTCGCCGTTTGCCTATCTGCAGCTCGAACAGTTCGAAGCGGTCCAGGAGGCGAACGACATCGTCATCCGCCCACGCCCGCTAGTGCTGGGTGCGCTCCTGCATCACTGGGGGCAAAAAGGCCCGGCGGAGATCGGAGCCAAACGCGTGTTCACGTACCGGCATGCGCTGTTTCGCGCGCAGCAGCTCGGCATTCCGTTTCGCATGCCGCCCGCCCACCCGTTCAACCCGATCAAGGCGCTGCGGCTGACGATTGCAATGGGCGGCTCGCTCGATGCCGTGCGGGCGGTGTTCCGGCATATCTGGCGCGACGGCAACGATGTGGCATCGCCAGAAGGTTTTGCCGCGCTGTGCGAGGCGGTGGGCTTTGCAGAGGGCGCGGCCGCCGTCGAACAACCCGCCGTGAAAGATGCGCTGCGTGCGCACACCGATGCGGCCATCGCCCTCGGCGTGTTCGGGGTGCCCACGCTGGTGCACGACGGCGAGCTGTTCTGGGGTGAAGATGCGACCGCCATGTTCCTGCAAAGCTTGCGCGCCGACTGGCTCTCCACGCCCGAAGTGCAGCGCGTGAGCACGTTGCCGGTGGGCATTCAACGTGGCTGAGCACGAGCCCAGCTCGCGCCCCGGCATCAGCCGCGCGCGGCTGGCGCATATCGCGGCGTGGTCGATCGATCTGCACCCGGACGAAGCGGACCGCGCGTGCGCCGGCATCGTTGAGAAAACCTATGCGCGCGGCGCCTGCATCTGCCCAAAAAACACGTTGCTGGAAAGCTGGACGGGCGTGGTTACGGGTCTCATCAAGATCGGCACGGTGTCGCCCGAGGGGCGCAGCGTCACGTTTACGGGCGTGCCGGCCGGCGGTTGGTTCGGCGAGGGCACCGTGCTCAAGAACGAGCCGCGCCGCTACGACATCGTTGCGCTGCGCGATACGCGCATGGCCTTCATGGACCGTGCCACCTTCATGTGGCTGGTGGAAAACAGCGTGGCGTTCAACCGCTTCCTGGTCAAGCAGCTCAACGAGCGGCTCGGGCACTTCATGGCGCTGCTGGAATACGACCGCCTGCTAGATGTGACGCCGCGCCTGGCGCGTTGCATTGCGTCGCTGTTCAACCCGGTGCTCTACCCGGGCGCGGGCGATCACCTGGAGATCACGCAGGAAGAACTCGGCCTGCTTTCCGGCATGACGCGCCAAGTTGCCAACCAATCGCTCAAGGCCCTGGAGAAGGACGGTGTGGTCCGGCTCGAATACGGCGGCGTGACGGTCGTCGACCTCGATCGGCTGCGCAGCTACGGCGCCTGAAGACGCCACCTTTATTAACGAATCTTCATCCGGCGGAGCAGACCAGACCCGCTGGAATCGCGGCACAACAAGACAGGATCATTACGCTGCGGCATGCATCACCTCTTCCCGACGTATAGCCATTGGCGCTATCCAGCGCTGGCAGTGCGTGTGGCGGAGGTGGCGCGCGACCATGGGCCTGCCTCAAGAATGACCTTGGCCACATCCCGTGGCCGCGACTGCTACGGCACATGGCTTGTCGGCAGCGTCGTCACCTTGGCGCTAATCTTCCTGGCCATGGCGCGCTCCAGATCCGGCTGGGCACCGCAGGCGTTTGTGCAGGCGATGCTGGTTATGGTGCGCCTCTGAGCCATCGAGCCCACGACGCTTCCGGCTTACAGCGCCGAAGCAACCCTTGAGGTCATCCGCGCGTCAGGGCCAGCAGCGTCACCACGGCCGGCATGGCCGCTGCGGTAATGCCGGCCATGAGCGGGGCGCACCCCTCACCACAGCCCGGAGCGCCTCAGTTACAGCGCCCGCCCTTCGTACCGGCCAGACACGCCGCCTAGGCCAGCATGGCAGCCAGCGCAGGAGGCAACCCGCGGTTTGGCTTGTGCGGCGGACGCGCAAAGCTGCCTTCCGCTGCACCGTTTGGCGCAAGCGCAATCAGGCTCTCGCAGTGGCGGATGGCGCTGGAGACGCCGTCCACGACCGGCACCGGAATGCGGTCCTTGAGTGTACGGGCCAGACCGGCGAGCGGCGCGCCGGCCACGATGATCACGTCCGCGCCATCTTCACGCACCGCTTGCACGCTGAGTTCCTCAAGACGTGCCGCGTGGTCTTCCTGCACGCTGCCGATGTCGCGTAGCGGCTGCTGCAAGGAGCGCACGCTCGCGAGCCGCGACGACAGCCCATTGGCGGCCACGCACTCGCGGTACCACGCCTGGATGCGGTTCGAAATGGCGATGATGGAAAAGCGCTGACCCAACAGGCAGGCGCTGGCCAGTGCCGCCTCGGTCATGCCCACCACCGGCACATTGCAGAGTTCCTTGATGCCGGCCAGGCCGGGGTCCCCAAACGCCGCCACCACCACGCCGTCGAACTGGCCGGCGTGCTCGGCAACGACGCACGCGGTGGCATAACCGCCCACCAGTGCTTCGAAGCGCGTTTCGATATAGGCCACGCCAAATGGCGCTGTCGCCATCGTGAGCGTGGTGCCGGGTGAAACGGAGCGACGCGCCTCCGCAAGGATCAACTCCGTCACGCTCTCGGAGATGTTGGGATTGACGACCAGAATACGCATGATGAAACCCTGAGAATCAAACCAGAAACGTCAGACCAGCGACGGCGCGCCCGCCGGCAGGAACTGCCCCCGCCCGGGTGCCGGTTCGAGGTACTTGCCGTTTTCGACCAGCATCTCGCCGCGCGAGAAGCAATGCACTGGCCAGCCCGTCACTTCAATGCCTTCATAGGGCGTGTAGTCGACCGCGTGATGCAACGCATCGTTGGTGATGCGCACGCGCCGCTCCGGATCCCACAGCGTGATGTCGGCATCGGCACCCACGGCAATGGTGCCCTTGCGCGGGTACAGACCGTACAGCCGTGCCGGGCGATACGACGTCAGTTCCACAAACTGATGCAGCGACAGCTTGCCGCGCGCGATGCCATCGAACAGCAGCGGCAACCGCGTTTCGATGCCAGGCACGCCGTTCGGAATATGGTCGAACGGTTGCGCCTTCCCCCCCAGCTTCTTGCCCTCCGGGTCGTCATAGTTGAACGGAGCGTGGTCGGAAGAGAACACGCTGAACACGCCCCCTGCCAGCGCGCGCCAAACAGCCGCCTGGTTTTCCGGATCGCGCGGTGGCGGGCTGCAGACGCACTTGGCACCTTCGTAGCCATCGTCACCGTGCAGGCCCATGTCTTCAGCGGTCAGGTAGAGGTACTGCGGGCACGTCTCGGCCAGGATCTGCAGGCCGCGGCTTTGCGCCCAGCGAATCTGCTCGATGGCTTCCTTGCCGGAGACATGCACGATCAGGATCGGCACGTCCACCAGCTCGGCAAAGGTGATGGCACGGTGCGTGGCTTCACGCTCGACGGCAGCCGGGCGCGACAGACCGTGGAAGCGCGGCGAGATGCGGCCTTCGCCCACCAGCTTCTCGGTCAGCCACGAAATGCAGTCGGCGTTTTCTGCATGCACCATCACCAGCGCGTTGTTTTGCTTGGCCACGTCAAGCAAGTCCAGCATTTCGCGGTCGGACAGCTTCAGGTCGTCATACGTCATGTAGACCTTGAACGAGGTGTAGCCCTGGTGGATCAGCTCCGGCAGTTCGTGCTTGAGCACCTCGGGCGTGGGGTCGGCCACGATCAGATGGAAGCCATAGTCGGCTACCGCCCGGCCCTCGGCACGGCGGTGGTAGTCGGCCACCGCCGCTTTCAGCGAGCCGCCCTTCTCCTGCGCCGCAAACGGGATCACCGTTGTCGTGCCGCCGCAGATGGCCGCGCGCGTGCCGGTGAAGAAGTCGTCGGCCATGCGCATGCCGTCAGGCATGGGCTGGTCGAGGTGGCAATGGCCGTCGACGCCGCCGGGCAGCGCCAGCAGGCCGCTGGCATCCAGCTCCCGCGCGCCGCGCGGCAAGCCGTGACCGAGCACGGCGATGCGGCCATCGCGCACCCCGATGTCGCAGGTAAAGCGGTCGGATGCGGTAACCACATCCGCGTTGCGGATCACCAGGTCGAGTTCCGTGGACATGCTTCGCGCTCCCTCATTCCGTTAAGCAACGTCCGCGAACAGGCGGCCCCAGCCGTGCAGCTCGCGCGTGTCGACACCCGCCAGCCGCAGCGATTTCCACACGACGGTCGAGATGGTGTCGTACACCGGGATGCCCGTTTCCGCTTCCAGTGCTTCCACCAGATGCGCGGCGCGCAGGTTCGTGCAGAACGTGGTGATGGCAGCCGGCTTTTGCAGCGCCACTTCGCGCACCAGGGTACGGATCGTGTCCTCGGTCACGTCGGCAAAGCTGTGGTTGACGTGCAAGTCCAGATGGCGCTCGGCCACGCACTTGAAACCATGGCGCGCGTAGTTCTGCAGGATGCGCTGCTGCACGTCGTCCAGGTACGGCGTCACGAGGGCGAAATCGCGTGCGCCGGTCTTGGCCAGAATCTCGTTGAGCGCCAGCACCGAGGTGGTGGCCGGAATGCCGGTGGCTTCCGTGATCTGGCGGCACAGCGCCTCGTCCTTCTCAAAGCCGAGCCAGCCGGACGACGTGCCGTTCCAGGCGATCACGTCGACGTGCGCATCGGCCAGCAGCTTGGCGGCGTTCAGGATATTTTCCAGGTCGAACTGCCCCAGCGCCTGGTCGCGCAGCGAGATTTCCGTCACGGTAAAGCGCGAGAAATGCGCGCTTACGTTGGGCAGGCCGCTCACCATGGCGCTGGTAATGGGTTCCAGCGCCGTGTTGGATGATGGCGTGAGCATGCCGAGCTTGATGCGTTTTTTCATGGAAGTCTTCTTCGTGGTTTGTAGGCCCCGGCGCGCGCAGCAGCGGGCATCGGGGCTTGCTTGTTATGTTGACGTGTCGGGTCTCAGCTTGTCGCCGGAAGTCAGAAGCAAACGCCGCGCCGCAGGCGTAGATGGCATCGGCCTACGTGAGTGCATCGCACCTTAGACCGGCAGCTTCTTGCTGTAGTCGATCAGCAGCGTCGAACAGATGAACAGACCCGCACCGGCGGCTGCAAACAGCATCAGCGCCATGTCGTACGAACCGGTCGCCTGCACGATCAGGCCGACGATGATCGGCATGCCGACCCCTGCGAAGTTGCCGCCCAGGTTCATCGTGCCGCCCAGGAAGCCCACACGCTTGCGCGTTCCCAGGATCGACGGAATGCACCAGAACAGGCCGCACCAGCGCAGGAAGAACAGCGTGGTCGACAACAGTGCCACGACGACGACCGGATCCTTGAAGCGCGCCACCGTGTAAATGGCGATCGTTGCCAGTACCGAAGCGATGCCAAACAGCGTGCGCAGCACCCGGGCTCGCGATGCGCCGGCGGCCATCCACTTGTCCGCAATCCAGCCGCCCACCATCTCGCCCACAAAGCCGGAGAAGAACATGGTGAACACGGCGCCGCCCATCTCCTTGATGTCCAGCCCGTGCACCTTCGACAGATAGGTCGGCATCCAGGTCAGCAGACCGTAGAACAATGCGTTGAAGCACATCCAGCCGAAGAACATGCCCCACACTGAGCGGTACTTGAAGAAGTCCAGCACGTTGCCGCTCAAGGCGGCGGGCTCGGCAGCCTGGTCGGCTGCGTGTGCCTCTTCAATGTAGGAGGCTTCAGCATCATTGACGGACGGATGCTCGCGCGGGTGGTTGCGGATGTACCACCACGCGAAGAGGCCTGCCACCATCGTGCCGATACCAGCCACCACGAACGACGTGCGCCACGAATTGAACTCGGCGATCAGCCCGGCGATGATGAGCGCGCCCAGTGCCGCACCCAGCGGCGCACCGCCGTCGAGCAGCGTGGCACCGCGGCCGCGTTCGTTCTGTGTCATCCAGATGGCGTTGAGCTTGCCCCCGGCGGGGTAGATGGGTGCCTCAGCCGCACCCAGGCCAAGACGCGTGACAAGCAGCGGCACCCAACCGGTACACAGGGCCGCGATGGATTGGAAGAAGCCCCAGCCCAGCGTGGCACCGGCAATCACCACACGCGGGCCGAACCGGTCGGCCAGCATGCCGCCTGGGATCTGCATGAGCGCGTACGTCAGAAAGAACGAACTCAGCAATAAGCCTTGCACCGCGGGGCCGATGTTGAATTCCTTCGCGATCAGCGGCATCGCGACTGACAACGATGCGCGGTCGACGTAGTTGATGGAAATCAGCATCAACATCATCAAGAAAATCTTCCAGCGCACAGAGCTCTTCGTCTCCGTTAGCGCCATGGCCGGGGCCTGGCTTGCGGTTTCCATTACGCGTGTCTCCTGGTAGCTCGGAAAGCCCTTTCGAGAAGCGGGCTGGGAGGCCGGTCTTGACGCCGATCCTCCCGCCTTCGCCCACCGAAACGACCTCCTGAGTCGATTTGATTGGTTTGTGTTGCGCAACGTGGGTGAGTATAGGATACGTAATCTGTAATTACAACATCTGTAAGTTATTGATTTTATTGAATACAAATATCACAATGTCGGTGTGTGATAGCCTTTTGTGGTGCATCTTCCCCACTCTGGTGACGTCTGTGACCCAACCGCTGCTCCAATCCCCTCGCCTGCGTACGCTCGGCATGTCGGCCGAAATCGCCTCGCGTCTGCGCACCCTCATCGAAGAAGGCGAATTGCCGCCCGGCGCCCGTATCGACGAGCGTGCATTCTGTGAAATGTTCGATGTCTCCAAGACGCCGCTGCGCGAGGCGCTCAAGGTGTTGGTGGCCGAGGGTCTGGTGCTGCATCGTCAGTACATCGGCTACCGCGTTGCGCCGCTCGATCTCGATGAACTGCGCGCGACCTTCGAAACGCTGCATGGGCTGGAATTCACGGCAGGAGAACTGGCGGCGGCCCGTCTGTCCGAGGTGGCTCTGGCGCGCCTGGAACGCAGGCACCAGGCGATGCTCGACGCGCACGCAGCAGGCCGGCGCACCGAGTACTTCCGCATCAACCAGGAAATTCATCAACTCATCATCGACGGCACAGCCAACCCCGTACTGGCCGGCATTTATGCGGCGTTGATGAGCAAGGTGCACCGCGCGCGCGGCGCAGCCAACGCGGACATGCTGCGCTGGCAGGAATCGCACGAAGAACACGAAGCCATCATGGCCGCCCTTCGCGAGCCAGGGCGCCCGCGCCTTGCACAAGTGCTGCGGCACCACTCCGAGAACACCGCCAAGGAAGTGCTGAGCGTCGTGGCAAACAGCCTCGCCGAGGCCAGCCGCACAACCCGATCAACCAAGGAATCCCCCAAGAAAGGAGCGCAATGAAACTCGTACGCGTAGGTGCACCCGGCGCAGAACGTCCGGGCCTGATCGATACGCAAGGCCGCGTGCGCGACCTGTCAGGCGTGGTCAGCGAGCTGGGGCCGCAGCAGTTGTCTGATGCCGCCCTCGCGCGACTCGCAGGCGTCGACATGGCGAGCTTACCGGTGCTGCCGGATGCCCGTTTTGGTGTGCCATGGACGGGCATCGGCAAAATCATCGCGATCGGCCTGAACTATGCCGATCACGCAGCCGAGGCCGGCTTGCCGCCACCCGCTGAACCCATCATCTTTCTCAAGGCCAACAGCGCACTGAACGGCCCCAACGATGCCGTCATGCTGCCGCGCGGCTCGGAAAAGACCGACTGGGAGGTCGAGCTCGGTGTGGTGATCGGCAAGACGGCGAGCGATGTTTCCCGCGAAGCAGCGCTCTCACATGTGGCCGGCTACTGCGTGGTGAACGATGTATCCGAGCGCGAGTTTCAGCTTGAGCGCGGCGGCACGTGGGACAAGGGCAAGGGCTGCGACACCTTCTGCCCCGTCGGGCCGTGGCTGGTCACGCGTGACGAAGTGCCCGACCCGCAAGCGCTTGGCCTGTGGCTCGACGTCAATGATGAACGTGCGCAGCGGGGCAACACCGCCACCATGGTATTTGGCGTGGCGCATCTGGTGAGCTACGTCAGCCGTTTCATGACGCTGCACCCGGGCGACCTCATTTGCACCGGCACGCCGCCCGGTGTCGGCATGGGAGCGAAGCCCCCGCGCTATCTCAAGGCCGGCGATACCATGCGCCTGGGCATCGACGGCCTTGGCGAGCAGATGCAGACGGTCGTCGCCTACACCAAAGCCTAAGCATGCGGCGCGGCGCGCTTAGCGCTGCGCCGCCACCAGCTTGCGCATCGCATCCACCAGTTTCGGATCGACCGCGCCCAGCGTATTGGTGCGCGCGTTGATGCGCCCTTCTGCGTCCAGCAGCAGGATCGTGCTCGAATGGTTGAAATCGCCATCTGCCAAGCGTCGGTACTGTACGCCCAGCAGCGCCGCCACCTCGCGCGTGCCGCTGGCGTTTGCGCGGGCGACTTGCCAGCGGTCGTCGGCGCCATGCGCGCTGGCCGTCTTCTTGAGCGCCGCAACGGAATCACGTTCGGGGTCGACCGTCACCATCAGCACCCGCACACCATCGTGCGCGGGCTTGCCGCCCTTGGCCAGGGTCGCGCGAATGGTCTCGAAGATCATCGGGCAGACCATCTGGCACGACGCATAGAACATGCTCACCAGCACCGGCTCGCCGCGCAGATCCGCCAGGTGAAAGACGCGGCCGTTCTGGTCGGTCAGCGCCACATCGGATTGATACAGCGAGGCCGAGGGCGCTGGCCCCGCAGCATGGGCACCGGCTGTTGCGCCGGCCAGCAGGAGCACCACAAAGGCGCGCCGGATAAAAGTCGTGAACATCATGGATGATCTCCATTGAGGGATCGGGCGCAGCGAAAGCCGAGGCTGCCTGTGGCGTCTGCGCCTTCAAGGGAAGACAGCAACGCCACGCGCATCAGCACGGCGTAGCTGTCGCGGCGGACGATGCTGATGGCACCGGCGCCGCAGAATTTCTGCTTGTCGGGGTCGCCCTGGGTGCGGCTGTCTCCGGCAATGAACAGTGCGTTGAAATCGTCGACCCATTCCCAGATCAGACCGTGCATATCGCGCACGCCATGGACATCCGCTGGACCGCCCACTGGTGGCAACACACGCGTGGCGGGCCGCTCGTACCAGCCGAGAATGCGTTGTGCCCATTGCGGGTCGTCGCGGGCGTCTGTGCGTGTGGCGTCGGCCGCGGCGGCGGATTCCCATTCCAGCCATGTCGGCAGCCGAGCGCCTTCGTTTTCGCAATAGGCACGGGCGGCAAACCAGCTCACGCCGGTCACCGGCGCTTGCGGCGACGCCTGCGCATCGGCGTGCGTCGCATCGGGCCAGTCGGCAAGGTAGGCCTTACCGGCAAAGACTTGCGGCACACGGCCACGCTGCCAGGCCTCGTGGCGTTGCACGAAGGCCTGGAACTCGCCGATGGTGACGGGCGTGGAGCGCAGCTCAAACGGCTCGATGCGCACCCGCTGCGGCTGCCCCGGCGCGTTCTGAGGCAGCACGCTGTCGAAGTCGCCGCCGGGCAACCGCACATAGGTGGCCCCGTGTGCGGTTGCACTGGCCAGCGCCATCAACATGGCAGCAATGTGCGAGGTCAGGCGGGACATGGTTGTGCGGATCCGCTCAATGTTCGGCCACGGCCTTGGCGGGCGCCGGCTGGGCACGCACCTTCTTGACGTCTTCTGCGCTCACGCGGCCGCCGGGGTTGTCCCAGCTGTTGAGCACGTAGGTCAGGATGTTGGCGACCTCGTCGTCATTGAGTTGTGTCATCGGCGGCATGACGGAGTCGTATTCCTGGCCATTGACCTTGATCTTGCCGTTCAGGCCATGCAGCACGATGTTCATCGCACGCTTGGGGTCAGCTGCCAGGAAATCCGACTTGGCAAGCGGCGGAAACACGCCCGGCAGCCCGGCGCCATTGCCCTGATGGCATACCGAACAGGTACCCGCAAACAGCGCGCGGCCGGCCTGCACCTGATCCTGCACCGTCAGCGTACCGCTCACCGACGCCTGGGTCGCCTTGGTGACGGCGCTCATGTTGGGCGCGGCACGATCGCCCAGGTACACCGAATCCAGTTCCTTGCCGGAATAGACCAGCTTGTTCTCCGCCCCATCGATCTTGAGGATGGCCATGGCGCCCTTGTTGAAGGCACGGAAGATCGAGTGGTCGACCAGCACATAGCTGCCAGGCACGCGCGCGGTGAACTTCACAACAGCCGCGCCACCCGCCGGGATCAACGTGGTCTGCACGTTCTTCTGCACGTTGGTGCCGCCCTCGTAGCGCACCTGATCGAAGATGGCGCCGATCACGTGGAAGCTGGAGACCAGGTTGGGCCCGCCGTTACCCACGAAGATGCGCACCGTTTCGCCCACCTTGGCGTGCAGCGCCTTGTCACCGGTGAGCGCGCCTTCCGCACCGTTGAACAGCACGTAGCTCGGGCGTTCGTCGATGGCCTTTTCCATGTCGAACGGCTGCAGGCCCTTCTCGCGGTACTTGCCGGCGGTGTAGAAATCGCCCTGCATGACGTAGTACTCGTGATCAACCTTGGGCAAGCCTTCGGGCGGTTCGACCAGGATCAGGCCGTACATGCCGTTGGCGATATGCATGCCCACGGGTGCGGTGGCGCAGTGGTAAACGTAAATGCCCTCGTTCAGCGCCTTGAAGGTGAACTGCGATTCATGGCCCGGGGCGGTAAAGCTCGATGCTGCGCCGCCGCCCGGCCCGGTCACGCCGTGCAGGTCGATGTTGTGCGGCATCTTGCTGCTCGGGTGGTTCTTGAGGTGGAACTCCACCGTGTCGCCCTGCCGCACGCGGATGAAACTGCCAGGAACGGTGCCGCCGAACGTCCAGAAGGTGTAGCTGACCCCTTCGGAGATCTGCATTTCCTTCTCGACCACTTCCAGCTCCACGATGACCCTGGCTGGATAGGTCCGGTTGACCGGCGGCGGCACAAGCGGTGGACTCGTCAGGACGGCGTGGATCGGCTCCCCGCGTGGCGGCCCGAAGTCACCCGGTAACTTGGCGCTGGCGGCGCGGGCCGCAGTGCCTGCAAGCAGTGCGCCCAGCACCACAGAAATCAAGCCCGCGCGCATCAGGCTGCGGACGGTGTGAAGACGGCTCATTTTTTCCCCCGTGTATCGGTCTGGTGTCGTCCGCTCCACGTTAGGCCGCGGCGGCCATTAGGGCTTTGATACAGCGCAAACGAAAACCCGCCCCGACCGGCACATCCACCCCACCGCGTGGCACGCAAGCCCAGCCGTGGCCTGATTTGCGACTCAAGATACCCATAAAACAAGCATCTGACATACATCAATAACACCGGGGATTTCACTCACTAATATAGTTGCATCCTTAATGCATCTTTTTGATGCGACACCCACAGAGGGAATCCCCATGACACAGTCCGCCTCCACCATCCAGCTCGACCTCCGCGTGCTGGCGCCGCGCGAGCGCCATCCGCTGATCTTCTCCGCCTTTGGGGAACTCGGCATCGGGCAGAGCCTGGAGCTGATCAACGATCACGATCCGCGCCCCCTGCAGTCGCAGTTTCAAGTCGAGCGCCCGGGGCAGTTTTCCTGGGACTACCTTGAGCGCGGCCCAGGCAAGTGGCGCGTTGCCATCACCAAGGTGGCGTCTGCCGCCGGTGCCGGCCACTGCTGCGGTGGTTGCGGTGGTGGCGCCTGAATTTCCGATTGCATCCTGCAAGGAACCTTGTCATGAAAACCAATCAAAGGCTGTGGCGGTGGCTCGGCCTGATCTTCATCCTGTCGTTCGGGGCATTGGGCTATCTGGGCCGGCAGATCTATCTGGCAGCGCCGCCGATTCCGCATGCCGTCGTCACCTCTGTGGGCGAGGTGCTCTTTACCGGTGAGCAGATCCAGCGCGGCCAGGAAGCCTGGCTGGCAGCCGGCGGCCAGCAGCTCGGCACCGTCTGGGGCCACGGCAGCTACGTTGCTCCTGACTGGTCTGCCGATTGGCTGCACCGTGAAGCCACAGCGCTGCAAGCCATCCGCGCGCATCAGCAGTTCGATACCGATGCGCCGTTGACGACCGTGCAGCAAGCCGCCGTCGACGCCAGCGTGAAGGAGGAAATGCGCCGCAATACGTACGACGCAAATCACGACATCCTGACCGTGTCGCGTGAGCGCGCAGAGGCCATCCGCGGTGTGGCCCAGCACTTCGAGGCCCTGTTCGGCACCGATCCGTCGCTGGCAACGCTGCGCGATCAATACGCCATGGCCACCGGCGTGCTGCCGGAGGCGGCCGATCGTGAAGCCCTGGCGGCGTTCTTCTTCTGGACGTCGTGGGCCGCCGCTGCCGACCGCCCAGGCGAGACCGACATCTCGTATACGAGCAACTGGCCGCATGAACCGCTGGTGGGCAACACCATGACCGGAGGTGCCGCAGTGTGGTCGATGGTCAGCATCGTGCTGCTGCTGGGCGGTATTGCCGCCATGCTGTGGCTGCACGGCAGCAGCAAGCATGAAGAGGAGTCTGCGCCGCTGCCGGCCGATCCGTTCCTCAACGTGGTGGCCACGCCGTCGATGAAGGCCACGCGCAAGTACTTCTTTGCCGTGATCGGCCTGATGCTGGTGCAGATCGGCATGGGCGCCATCACCGCGCACTATGCGGTGGAAGGTGAATC
>QJOB01000440.1:0-20051 GCA_004155035.1 Monosporascus sp. 5C6A | reverse complement strand
CCCCCACCAACGGGCCACCCCATCAACGGGCCACCCGTTTTTGAAGCCATCGCAACCACAACCCTTCAATTCAAATAACAATATCTCAACAACCACTTAATCAATTGACTCCATACTAACGGGTACGTACAACTATGCAATAAGGATTATTATCGCTATCTTCTTCGCTTTCGGAAGGCTCGTCTTGCTATTGATTTTGCCGAGTGACAGTAAAGGGTCCCTTCGTAAGGACCTTAAGCCCTACCTTTACCTTCCTAACCGATATTATCTTTACGAACTCCTTATTTAGCTCGGGTTGCACCTTTTTACATTTCTTAAGCTTCGTTTTTTCAAGGGCCGCAGTTAATTAACTGTTATGTACCTCGGCGGCGGAAAGTCTACTCGTTTTCTCGTTAAGGGCCTTCGCGAATTTACGGAACAAAAGGCATATGGTAGGATTTCCGAAAGTTGGATCAACGTCCACCAGGTTTTTCTCGATCCGAACTAAATCCCTGGATAATTTAGGCGTTTTAACACCTAAAACAGCTAATTAAGTAAGGAAGTTAAGGCGTAATAGGGTAAAAATCGATTTCGGGGTAAGTGCATCCACCGTCTTCCCCCCTTCCTTAACGTACCTGTTATTTAACACCTTTTTTTTGTTAATAAAACGCAAACCTATTACTTCCTAACTTTTCAGGATATATTTCGAAATTATCATAACTTCGCTTCACGTTTTCGAAAGCGCCCAAAAAAAATCGGTCTTATCTATAACCTCGGAAACCCGCCCGTAACAGCGCTTACGGAACCAGTAACGGAACCTCCGCTTTAAAGTGGCAAATACACCCACATTAAAAGGCTGGAAAACATAGGAAACGTGGGCAAGTAGGAAAATAATATAGATCTTGTTCTAAAGGCACATTTACATAAAGTCTTCGCTAATATGGCTGTTATGGCCGTCGATAACTAGGAGCTTCTATTCGTCAGGGTTTTCGGGCTTGGTATTAAGAATGAAAACCTTGCAAAGCTATTTCAACCCAATTTCGGTATTTATCTAGCCGTTTTTTGAAATGGTAAAATACCAGCTTTCGTATACCTCATTATCCGAATCGGGAAATTATTGTTATTATACGTTAACGCCGCTAAAAATCACGAAAAGTAGCAACAAACGCCCGTTAGCATTAACATATGCGATTATAATAATCCATTCCTTTTTAAAGGTATCCTTTAAAAGGATAAACCTTCTAAAGGTTTCTCCAAGGACGAGAACGTTTTTTCCCATATTTTCTATTATTTCGATTTTGTTTGCGTTAAATCGGTTCCCCCACTTAATAACCTTAACTTCCGGTAAAACGAAACGATCGAATAAAATGTTAATGGAAACCGGGGAAGTACCATTTAAACGCTTATAATTAATTGTCGTACCTTTAAAAGTCCTGATTTCAGGATGGTGACGCAGAAATCAAGCTATCCAACCTTTTCTTAAACGTTCGGGACTGCCGTTATTAATCAGGAAACGCTGTACGTACAGGCGAAATCGGAAATAAAATAACGTATAACCTAAATAACCTTATACGATAACCCAATAAGCTAAAGCTTCCTCCTAAACTTGTAATAACTTTTAACGAACTTTATTAACCTCTTTTTTCGTCGGCACACCTTCGATACGGCGTATTATATATTATCTAGTAACGTCGTAACCCTTAAAGGCTAAACGCAGGGATTTCTTACGTTTAACTTCGTTAATCGCTTGCGCCGCACGGAATTAAGCTAAAAGCTGCATATTATTTAAAAACGCAGATTTTAGTAAATAAAAAGATAATTATTTCAATTTTTTAACGCGTTATTAAAACGCCTTTTATAAGGAAAGAAATCAGTAAGTGGATTAACGCGCTACGCGGGTATGGGGTGGCCCGTTGATGGGGTGGCCCGTTGGTAGGGGGGTTGCCTTATATATATATATATATATAAAAGCTTTAACTTCTATACCCGGATAGGGCATAAGAAAAACCAACAGTAATATCGGGAATTACGGGCCTTTACTATATAAGAAAAAGTCGAAAATATAGCACTAATATTAACATAGCCGGATAACGAAACATACCTGTAAAAAGACCCAACGTGCTATTTTGAATAATGCAACTATTAAACCTAAGAAAAATTAATCCAGAGGTTTGTCGATAAGCATTATTAAAGGGCTATTACCGATATCGGCTTTTAGCTAGTATTCGAAACCGATTATTAAGAACGAAAAGCATTATAAGAAAAGTTAGCAAAGTTCTTTAGTTAAAAGCAGCCGACCTTCTAAACGGGATGGGAGGTTATTGGAAAGCTTAAAAACAATATTTGCAACCTAGTATATCGGTTATATTAATAAGGAAAACAATTCTCCAGTTTGAAATTTAGCTGCGCCGTTAAAAAGGCTAGATAAAGCAAGTATAAAAAATATGAGAGCGATTTATAAAGCAAGCCTAACAGTTTATAAAATTCCCAAAAAAGGAACGCCATTTATAAAAAATTCTCAGAATGGTAAAAGCTGGAAAGAGCAGCAAACACTCGCTAAAATGGCTTTAAACACGAAGGCAGAAATTAATAACGACTTCGTTACCTTAAAAATACGAATCGGAATATACAAATATACCGTAATAATAGATTGCGGAATTTTAAACGCTAATTACATTACCTCGAAATTGGTAAATCAGCTTAGAATGCTATAAAAATAAAAAAAGCCTTTATACCGTTAAAAACGCCGAAATTAAGTGTTCTCTTACGATAAAGGTAAATTACATACGAAATTAATTACTTCGAGATCTTTATCTAAAAAGAAATCCAAATAATTAACTTTGATATTGTTTCGTTAACAAATTACGATATAATTTTAAAAAAAACCATAATTATATCAATATAATCCTTTAATTAATTGGAATACTGGCTAGATAAAATTCATTTTATACTCTATCAACAAGTAAGAAAAACGACCGAAATTTCCAAATTCGATTTGCAAAAAGAATAAGAAAGCGACGAATACAAATATAAAAATACAATAAAAACTTTACCACTCAAAAAATAAAACATAAAGAAAAAAGGCATAACAAACGTATTCAACGCATTATCGCCACTATTCGGATACAATTTTGTAATATAAATAAAATTATAAAACACCAGCCTTAAAAACCAAAAAGAATTGTACTAATACATTACCATATTATCGAAAATATAAGGGATTATTTTAAAAAGAACTTAAAACGAAATTACCAAAACATAAAAAATAAAACTATAAAATAATTCTTAAGGAAAATACTTTACCTAAATTTTATCTTATTTATAATCTAAACGAAACAGAACTATATATCTTACGCAAATATATAAAAGATAAACTTTAAAAAGGGTGAATTCGATGATTTACGTTTTTAATTAAATATCTTATATTCTTCGTACCAGAAAAAGAACGGTAAGTTACGATTAATAATAAACTATCGACATTTTAACAGCATTACTATCAAAAATAAACACCTTTATTATTAATTACCGAAATAAAGAATTGTTTATAAAAAACTAAATACTTTACCGTTTTAAACCTCAAAAACGGGTATAACCTAATTTGAATTAAGCTAAGATACAAATAAAAAACAGCTTTTAAACCGAAATACGAATTATACGAATATTTAGTTATACTAATAAAACTTACGAACGTACTAGAAACGTTTCAGCAAATAGCTAACTATATATTTCGAAAATACCTATATATCTTCGTTATATGTTATTTACATAACATTTTAATTTTTTCAAAATCAAAAAAATATATACAAAGTACGTTTATAAAGTTTTTTAACCCTTACAAAATGTTAATCTGTTATTTAATATAAAAGAAATTTCGGCTCCATATATAAAAAATGAAATATTTAAAATATATCATTACCTCAAAATACATTAAGATAAATTTAAAGAATTTTACAGCAGTTACAAAATAACTTACATCTATTAACTTTATAAACATACAAGCATTTATTGAATTCGTTAATTACTACAGAAAATTTATCAAATACTTTAACAAGATTACAATACCATTATCAAGTTTAACCAGAAAAAGAAACGAATTCTTATAGACGACGTAAACAGAAAAAGCTTTTTAATAAATCAAAAATGCGATTATTCATAAACCAATACTGATTATATACGATCCGAAACGTCTAGTTAAACTAGAAATTAACTTTTCGAATTATGCGTTAGCCGCGGTAATCGAATACTGAAATAATTAAAAAATATTTTACCCGATTACTTTGTATTTTTACAAGTTGAAAAAAATAGAATTAAATTATGTTATTTCAGAAAAAGAATTCATGGCTATCATTAAACCTTTTCGAAAATTTAAACATATACTTAAGGGAAACCTTTATCAAATTAAGGTTTATACGGATTATGAAAATTTCACCCGTTTTACCACTACCCGAAAACTTATAAAACAATAATTACGTTACGCGAAAAACCTAAGGGAATACGACTTCGTTATTGTTTACCAAAAAGGATTTAAAAGCGGCAAAACAAACGCTTTTAGCAAACGACCTAACTTAAAAAAGATTGGTTAAAGTTAATTATAAAATATTTAATATTACCTCAAAGAAATATCTAAAATTGCGATAAATTGTAACAATTAAGATAATACCCCCCGATTTACATTAAAGAATTTAATAATATAACAATAACCTACCCGAAAATAAAAAACGAATAAAATTTAGATTTTAGAAAATTATTAATAAAATTTAACATGGGACATATATTAATATCCACTTTATAGATATCCAGAGATTTACAAAACCCTAAAACGTTTATAACGTATTTATTATTTTTCTAAATGAAAACAGTAGTATAAAAGATTGGATGAAAATGTAACGTTTGCGCTAAAATAAAGACTTTACGGTATAAATCTTACGGAAAACTGCAACCACTTCCAGTTTTACAACTATGGGATTTTATTACCATGGATTTTATTACTAAACTTCCTTTATCCGCAAATCTAACGACAAATATACATTATAACAGTATTTTTATTATTATCGACCTATTTACAAAACTATCCTATTTTTTACCATATAATAAGGATATCGATATAAAACGAATAGCAGACATCTTTTTCCGATATATCTTTAACGTATATGGGTTATTAACAAAAATTATTTAAATAGAGGTATTACATTAGCTTTTAAATTTTAACAAGGTTTTATAACATAGATCGTCATAAATTATAAGTCATCTAACGTGTTCAACTTTAAATAAATAAACAAACGGAACTATTAAATTAAAGGTTTAAAACTAACTACCGATATTACATTAATTACGAACAAAACAATTAAGTTAAGAAATTACTAGTAGTCCAATTGGCTTATAATACCAATTACTACGAAAATATCAAAATAACCCCAGCAAACGCCAAGTTCGATTTCATACTAGAAATCTACAGAAAAACACGCGATAACGGCTTAATTAACGTTAAGGCAATTTTAATATCAAAATAACTTAAGTAATTATACGCAGAAATGAAAATAGAACTCGAATTTATACATAATTAAATAAGGAAGTACTATAACCAGAAGAAAGTTAAAAAATTAGCTTTTTTAAAAAGAAACAGGGTTTACCTAATTACTCAAAACATCAAAACCAAAGACCTAAATTAAAAACTCGATTTCAAGTATATTAGCCGTATAAAGTTATTAAGAAGATTTTAGAAAATAATTATAAATTAAAGCTATTTTCGAAAGTTAAGCTTTATCTAATCTTTTATATTTTCTTATTCGAGTCAATAGTACATAATATTAAAGTTAATACAAAACGAGAAAATAAAACAGAGATGTACTAATATACGAAATAAAGAAAGTTCTGGATATAAGCAGAAAAAAAGGACTTATTAAACACTTAGTCAAATAAAAAAGTTACCTAAATTCCGAAAATACTTGGAAACCCGTAAAAGATTTTATAAATACTTAAAATCTCTTAAAAGCTTTTATTAATAACGCCGGAATCGCCGGCCATAGCACCCCAGTTAATACTGTTAGTAATAAACTAGTCGATGTTCTCGATATTAAACCAGTCCACCGGGCCAGGAACCTATGCCAGCGTAACGGCACTAGTTTCTAATCCTACTTTTTTTTGTTTCTTTTTTTTTTTCCAGCTTATTTAACGATTAGAAATTACGTTAACTTATAGTAATACCTTTCGAACACGCTAAAACCTTTTGTTTGCGTAACCGAATTAAACGAGTTAAGGCCTCGTGTATTTCTTTTAAATACTGAGGCTGCATTTCTAAATAACGCCGTTATGCTTAAAAAAACGCTTTTTCGCAAGCGTTTTTTTCCGTTTAAAGCGTTAGTATTTACGATGAATATTTTGCAAAAGAGATACAGGCACGCCGGTACTATTACAAGAACGACCTCGGGAAATACATTCCTTATATCGCAATACATTTTCCATTATCTTACATTTTAATTTTTTTTAACAAATACCAGGAATAAAGCATAACTTTAAAGTTAAAATCGTCAAAGGCTGCTACGAGGTTAGCACGGCAAATGGTAGAAAAACGAAGTTTTCTTGCAATTTTCGTTACGTAATTAAAATGCAAAATTCTATAACTTTATTTTTTTTTTCTACTAATATTCGTAATTCGCTTTATATTATTAATCTTATCGTCTTTTTACAGTTTTAATTTTTCAATTCCGAGTAATTACATTACTAACAATACGGTTTTGGTTTCTTTAGCTTTTTCCAATAATAATTCGTTTTATATCTTTATTTTATAATCTTTCGTATAATGAAATTTATTATTTATATTATGTAATTAATTTAAAACTAGTTAATTAAGCCAAATTTTAAAACCGATATCTTTGTTTTTTTTATTTACCGTTACGTAAATAAAACTTTACTTCGTTATAAAGCATTGTATTTTTTTAGCTTAGTAACTTTCCTTTTAATTAATTATAAATAAAATCGACGGCGATATCGTTTATTTTCGTTCGTAAGTTCGTAATCATTTTAAGTTGCTATAATCGTAATCGTTATACTGTTATATCTTTTAATCAGGACTTTGCTTTTTCCGTTTACCAATTCTGGAAGCCGGAATTGCTTCGGCAGCTAATTCAAGCCAATTTCTTTACCGAAAACACCAAATAAATTAGGACGGGAAGATTTGGTCTTTATTAATACAAAATCGCAAAAAGTATTTTCGTAAATGTACTTAGTAATAAGTTTAAACGTAGTTTGTATTATATGGTGTTAAAACAATGATAAAGTCTGATAATGGGGTTACGCCCGGCGAAAATGAACTTTTAGAAATACATGCGTAATGTGGAGTAACTAATCGTCCGAGACCAGACCTAAGTCCCTGCACCCTGCTCTATTTCAGTCATAGTAATATAACGCAAGAGAACGTTTATTTTTAATTATTATTTTTACGAAATAACTTAGTTAATTGCGAATTAGATAGTATTTTAAAGTTTTAAAAAGTGTTTTCGAATTTAAGTGCGTTTTATATATGCAAATTAACGTGAAATTTAAAAGATTTGAAGATTTTCTATATAATCCTTTAAAATATAAATTATTCGTTAAGAAAGTAACGTATTTGTTAAAAAGTAATATTCTTATTTCGTAAGGCATTATATAGATGTTTGATTTTCTTTACGTTATTACCGTAAGCTATTGCGAATTATTTATATATATCTTAAAGTAATTTATTAATATCTATGTTTTCGAGAATAAAAGGCGACGAATTGCAAATAAATAGTTTAAAGAAGTTATTATACGTTCGCGTTAAAAGGGGTGGTATAGAAAGTAATTGTTGATCGTGATATTCGTTTATTGTAATTGTCAGATTCGAAAAGTTTTGAAAGGTTTGGGTAATTAACTAATTTTGTTACGTGATATATCCCGTTAAAAGTTATTATCCGTTAGCTTGAAGTTTATTAATTATTATATTTCAGAAACTTTTCCCGAAATAATTATGTATAATATTTGTATTATTGTTGTTACTATTGTTTTTACGTTTTAAAAGCTTAATTTTAGGAGCTTTTAAAAGCGCGTTTTTTTGCGCCATTTTTTAACGTTTCTGAATCTCGCGTTTACTGCGTTTTTTTATAAAGCTTGTTATATAACTTAATAGAAAACTTTTTATATATAATGTCGGATTTGTTGATATCGTTATATTAGCGAACGAATTGTTGGGATATTATATTATAATGGCGAGTGCTGTTTTTAACTTAATATATTTGGAGATTAATATTTTTGTTATTAAGGTAATTTTTGTCTTTTATATTCGAACGTATTTAATAAAGCTTTACAGAATTTGTAAATTTTATTAAATTCGGCCTGTATACCGGAAATAGGTATAAATAGGTGTTTCGTAATGGGTTTCCGATTTGTTATAAATATTGCCGGAAAAAGGTCTTTTAAAGAAAAGGTTATAGGCGTGGATGCTTTTATAATATTACGGTTCCGGGAAGTTTTAATAAAAAAATTATCGTTAATGCGGGTTAATTGTTATGAAACGTAATTATTTAAAAGAGACGAATTTTAACATTATATAAAAAGGGTTTTTCGGCTTGTTATGTTATTAAAGAATTTGGGAGTAAGGTTAAGTAGAGGCCGGGGTTTTTTAATTAAAAGTTAAAGTTATATATAAATCTAAAAAAACGCCTTTTTTGTTATTACGTTTTGCGATATTAATAATAGCTATAATAAGCTTATTAACGTTAAAAATACCGTATGGTAACATTTTAAAAAGTTATAATATAATTTCGTAATTAGGTTTACGGCGTTACATAAGTTTTTTAATCTGAACAAACGTGTATCGAAAGTTATATTTGTATTTGTTTTATAATTTCTTGTTGATATAATTAATAATACGTTATTTGATAGGATTAGGCGAATTTTTTTTAAATAATTTTGGATAATAGTTATTAATATATTATTTAAGTTATTATAAATTAATGATTTAAATAGCATTTTTTATTTTGTTAAATTATTTTTAAAGGGTTTATTGTTTATAATAACCTTAATAACGTTAAAGAATTACGTACGTATATTTAAAGGTTTTGGTTTAAAGGTATTAACAAAAGTATTTAAAACGTTTTTATTTTCGGTTTCGAAAGGTTTGATTTAATTAGTTTCGTTATTAAAGGGTTTGTTTCGAATAACTTTGTTTTTGAATAGTTAGTTTTCGGAAAGCTTAGTTCGAATAACTTTATTTTTAAAAAGCTTATTTCGAATGGTTTTATATTTGGAAGGTTTGTTTTCGAAAAGCTCGTTTCGAATAACTTTATCTTTAAAAGGTTCGTTATCTGTAACTTTAAAAGCGTTTTCTGTATCCTTTTTTATATCCGTAATAACTTTAATTTCGGGTTTTTTAAGGTTTTTAACTTTGGGAATAATTATCGGCTGTTTATTTTTCCTTTTGTTTTTCGGAACGGTTTTTGCAATAATTATTTATATATTAATAATTCCTTTATAAATATTATTAATTTAAGTATTAAAAAAAGTAACTGGGCTTTTTTCGATAACTTTAATTATTTTCGTAAACAGTTTACGAAACCGTTTCGAAGTTATTAGGGAATTAACTTCGGAAAATATTTCGAAATATTCGTTTGTAATTTTATTATTTCGAATTAGCCTTAAAAAAACGCATATAGCCAGGTAATTTAAAAACGATTCGGCTAAGCTAGCCGGGTTTTCGTAATACGGAACGTAAAATAAAAACTGAAACTTTTAAGGAAATTATTAATAATAAGATTACGTAAAAGAAATAATTACAAAAGCTTTATTTTTTGTTATTATGACTATTGTTATGTTGCTGTCGAAGGTTTACACGCGTTCTGAAAAGGCCCATACAAAAAAAGAGGTGTGATTTAGAAGCTAAGTGGGGCCCCGACACTTTGATTCGAAATGGGAGTATGTTGGGGAGGATCAGCCGTGGGCCAACAACCACTGCACTGCCTGCGTTTTCGTACCCGCTTTGCATGTTAAGATACCGATACCTACATTAAAACATACGTTAATGCGTACGTTAAACAGGTTATTGAGCGAATGCGTCGTAAAAAAGCTGTGTGTTGCCAAGCCAACTTGTGGGGCGCGACACTCCAATTCGAATCGACAGTAGTAAGTCGCTTTTCTCAAAGCTATACCTAAACGTGATATTCCACTTTTCACAGAAGAAATTGAGGCTATATTGACAGCTCTGACTCTCTTCAGGGAAAGATCTCCTCGAGCCACTTGGGCCGCTGAAAGCCCTTTTATAGACCCTGGTGGAGCCCACCAGGGGTGTCTGATTGGAGCCGTTTTAGACCCCATTTTTCCCATGACACCACTCGTACCAACCTCGAGCCACGACTCACAGGGCGGTGGCTGCTTGCAATGGAGAGAACCTGGCGACTCACCCGTAAGCATCGACAAGACGAACCCCGACGCCAAGAGTGAGGGCCCAAGCCAGTTGCTGAACCTCATGCCAGCCTAAGGTCCGCGGCTGAACCCAACGTGGGTTCGGGATCTGCCCCGAATCTTTGCGGCCAGTGGCTTCACGGACGCTGAGACGGGACATCTGCGACGCTCCGCCGCATTACGCATTTATTCCGCATGAGTGCGGCTTTATTTTGCATCAGCCCATTGCGCGCAGGGCCGGAAATGAGAAGATGGCTAGGGGAACTAGAGCAGCTACTCACGCGTGTGGTCGACGAGACTAGAGATGGGGCTTACGTAACTGCTCTTCGGTGGACTGTCATTGAGAGGAGGCCATAAGCAAGTAATCATGGAGATGGTACACGATCGCTGCCTATATAGTCGACGGATCCACGAGCCCTCCAAGACTTCTTCGCGGTCACCTAATAAGCGAACCCTGTGATCTTCAAGCCATGGAAGTAAGAGAACAGAATCATGGTCTACATTCTATCAAATGCACGAGACAGATATTGCGCCCGCAATGACTAGAGCATTGTCTAAGAACACATAGCATGTAATATAGAAGTCGAGTCTTACCTCGGAAAGCGGAGATAGATTTAGGGTGGAAGTTGAACTAGTTACTACTACTTGGTACTTCCAGTTTTGTTAACCCTTTTTCGGCCTCTCTTTGGTTCCGACTCAATATATTAACAGAATAAGCATTATAATATTCTTTCACTTATAGTGAGCTTAAATAATTATGGCCTAATAGGTTGTACTCTTATTGCCTTGCCCCTTTTCCTAGAATCATCGAGGGTTGTAGCAGTGAAACTTGCAAAAGTCTAAAAATGTAAGCCTAGAAGTATGCTGGCCGCCGTATGTTCGCTTTCGGGAGTTATAAATACAGAACCCAAGTTAGTCGCTCAGAAACGTACAACCACACGAGCCCAAAACCGATAATGAATATACCCGCATATCTGCCCCTTTCCCTTTAACCATGTACATAAGAACATACAGCAACGCGCACACCACACATTCTTCCCCGTATCGCGGATAACCGATGCTGTAACCCGGATTCTGGACCCGCCATTATCACCCTACCGTAGGCCCCGTTGTTAACAAACCCTGACCCCACAGACTTCAACCCCCTTACCCTCGACATACGCCCTAAGGTCGAAATACCGCTCCACGACCTCCCTGACGAAGGCGGCGTCCGAGCCGCTCCACACGTCGAGCCCCATGTCCGCCATGGTCTGGCTGCCGATCCGGATCCCGCGTCCGCTCCTTCTTGTCCCCTTGTTACCATCGTCATCGCCATCGTCATTGTTTGCGCCACCGAGCAACGCCTCATTCTCGTCCTCGTCCTCGACGGCGCTCTCGTCGCCTCTATCACCCTCCCCGTCATCTCCTCCATCGCCTAGATCCGGGTCTGAGTCGCTGCCGTCGCTGCCGCCGCTGTGCACGACGTCCGCGAGCGTGCTGAGGATACCCGTCGTGAGACGGTGGAAGTACGCGATGATGGCGAGCTCGACGCGCGCCCCCTCCGGCTGCTGCCTCTGGTGCTGTTCACCCGTGGCCGCCAGGGAGCCCACAGACGTGATCAGGTCTACGGAAGGGCCCGCGCTCGCGTTCGTGCTCATGGGCGGCGAGGAGGCGGAGGGAGCGAACGACGGGAAGGGGGACGACGACAGATCAGCGAGTAGCGCGGCGTCGTGGGCCGCCTCCTCTGCCTCGTCGGAGCGCCCCTGCTCGCCCGCCGACGCCCACCACATGAACCCGCTGTACGCTAGCGCGGCCCAGCTCAGGGGCTCGACGATGCGGCGTTCGTCGTCCTCGGTGAGCTCATAGGCTTCGTCCGCCGTCTTCTTGCTCTTCTTGCCTTTCTTGCTACTGCTGTCTGGTGCAGTAGTAGCGGTGGCGGAGACACTAGACGGCGCCGTAGGCGAGACGGCGCATGATGGCTGCTGTTGCTTCTGTAGACGCGTCAGTCCGGTCCGCAGCGCGCGGTACCGCCGCAGGTCACGCTGCGTGGCCTTCACGAGCACGCCGCGGGGGCACTCGACGGTGGGCCAGACGCGCTCCTTGGCGTGGGCGGCGTGCGGGCCCGGCATCGTGATCAGCATGTCGCAGAGGGTGTCCTTGGTGGCTAGGATGCTGTCCGTAGTGCATGCTATCCAACCCGCCCCGGTGTCGTTCGTTGAACATTTGGCGCCGGCCATTAGAAATGGGATGTCGTGTACACCTACGGTGAAGAGCGGTTTTAAGCGGTGGGGTGGTGAGCTAGGTGAGAGGAGCTCGACAGTGGAGAGGGGGATGTTGGATAGGATAGAGATGTCATAAACTATGCGTCTTGTTAGAGACAGTATAGAGCCGGGTTAACACGGTTGAGATACTCACCAAAATTACATATTTCGTGTACGGGCGCATGGCATGAGATTAGAATACGCTTTCGCAACAACGCCGCGCGCTGTATAGGAAAGATAAGTGGTCCGAATACGTCCAGCAGACGTGTTAAGCTCCGGGCTGGGTGGTATGGGGATAGCTTGTGGTCGGGCGGTAGTAATGCTGTTCCATCCGACATGGAGCGATTCCTGGCATGGCCCCGTGGTGGTGTCTTGGCAGGGATTTGAACGCTGATAGCCGGGGAGTCAGGTATGTGTTTCGGTAGTGACGTTTCCGGTTCCGTCGTCTCACTGTCTCGCGCCTGGTGCTTCTTCCAGTATTCCTCTAATAGGTTGGTCTCTTTCGCATTGGCAGCCAATCTCCTGCTCATAGAAGTCAGCAAAGCGGCGGTATTGTGAGAGTCTCAAGAGACGTACGATGTCAATTCTTTCAGCCCTTCGGCATGTTTCCAAGCTCTACCCAGCCGCCCGTAGCTCAACGGCACCAGCACGCCCACGGCAAGCATCCGTGCATTACGCACCTCGCTGTCTTCGACCTGTGCATTGACGAAGGCGCTGAGTCCCGCATAGCTATCGTGTACGAAATATATCAGGTCGTCCGAGACGGTATGCAGCCCGGAAGGGAGCGACTTGTACTCCACCTCGCCCTCGAGCTCGATGCCCGGTTGCCCGGCCTTCCACGATACCGTGTATCCCGCCTTGACGTCGAATTCGATAAGGAACAGCGCCGATATGGGAGGGACTTCGGGCAATGTCGGCACCTGAGAGAAGGAGGGCAGTCGGACGCGCAGCTCCGGCTGACCTCGGCGGGTTGCCGCCATGGCCGGTTTGGCGTCGTCGGGGGCGCGCGTTGTACTTGGTACAATGGGTGTGTCACTCAGGCGGCGGGAGGGCGCATACCGTGTAAATATGTACCTCTGAGAAGACTGATGACTACCTGTGAACTTTCTCGAAATTGGATCACGGCATGTGTTGGTGCTCTGAATGTGACTTGTTGGCGTCGTCGGTATAGCTAACCGGGATAAGCTTCCCCCAACCGTATTGGCGGATACTGGTTTGGTCTCTGGGCTGGGGGTTCGGGGACGGATGAAGTCGGGTATCTCGGCCCATTTGTTGGAAGCTAAAAAACCAGCCCAGAAGGGTGGAATCGGCATTTGTGGGGCCCGCTGCGGCTCCTTGCCGTGAGGGATGTACAGTACTTATAGCACGTGATTGACGCATGTACCTATTTACGGCAACCATCCTTAACATCAAAGGAAGCTTTTTACATGTATATCTCGAAAGTCGGAGATTTTATGCGTAAACATCTAGGAAAATCACATGGTAACTCTCATTTCTCAATATAGGTAACCTAGTACTATGTATGGAAGATGTAGTGCCCGCAAGCACTATTCTTCTGAACTACAAGACGCCCACGCTGCCCGCCATGCCACCATTATTTCTATAGTAACTCAACTAAAACGGCGGATATCAATTATATAAGTTTCCTAGAATCATAAGCATGGGGGCATACATACAGATACGAGAATTACTAGCTGACGGATGTCAAATTCCAGGACCATTCATTCCGCTGTGTCTCCTAGGCCAAATTGCGAAATTATGACATCACAATACACTTGTCATTGATTTGGGTGTTGGTGCGATGCGGGTAATTCATACGTGTACTTCTCACCGCGTAAAAGATCTTATATGGGTTGTTCATAGTTTATGTTATTCCAGACTCCCTTGCGATCATTATACACTTTCCTATCTTCAACCTTAAGTTTAATCCGATCGCGTGCGCATAACTGAACACCGACCTCTGATCAAACATGGCATCTTCATCAACCGGCCCCGACAACGTCCCGGGTGGTCCCGTCCCGATGCAGGACAAGGCTCTAGAGACCGGGGCCTCGGTGATACAGGTGCGGGCACCTTGATGGGCAACTCAGTGCACCACGGGAGCTAACACACCTACCAGGAATTCCAACCAGTCAAGCAACTTTGTGCCCACCTGAACGCCTTCCACACCTACGCAGA
Organism: Monosporascus sp. 5C6A; assembly: GCA_004155035.1. Taxonomy (NCBI): domain Eukaryota; kingdom Fungi; phylum Ascomycota; class Sordariomycetes; order Xylariales; genus Monosporascus; species Monosporascus sp. 5C6A. The sequence continues at coordinate 5,241 of QJOB01000440.1, read as the reverse complement.
CGACCCCGGTCGTCACGTAGAGGCGAACCACTACTGCGCTCACCTAAGCTCAGGTGGGTACCCCAGACAGCATCCCACCAGTTCCCGCATATTCTTCTATACAGGGTCTTCAACCCTGTTGACTGACCAAAAACCGGCAGACGTCCGGCAGTGCATCCTCTACGACAGCCCCGGGCCGAACGCGCGCCTCATCGGGATCGAGTACATGATCACGCCCAAGCTGTACGAGACGCTGCCGCCCGAGGAGCGGCGGCTGTGGCACTCGCATGTGTTCGAGGTGAAGTCCGGTATGCTCGTGATGCCGGGCCCCACGGGGCCCGTGTCGCAGCGTGCCTGGGAGGCGGCCGAGACGCGCGAGATGGAAGAGGTCGTCTCGCTCTACGGCAAGGTCTACCACCTCTGGCAGACGGACCGCGGCGACCAGCTGCCCCTCGGCGAGCCCAAGCTCATGATGAGCTTTACGGGCGGGGACCAGTTCGACTTCGCCAAGTCGGTCGGCGAGCGCGACGCCCGCTTCGGCATCGACTGGCGCCGCAAGAGGGAGATCAGGCAGCACATCCAGGAGCCCAAGATCCATCCTGATGCCGATTCCTGTTGGAAGAGGCGGAATTCGTTCTAAGGCTAGCTGGCTAGCTGGGCATCAGGCTGGCACAGGTCGGAGACGGAAGTGCGGAGTCCTTACCTGATAGGTAGGCCAATACAATCTTCTCTCGTCCTGTCAACCATGTCCTTCTCTACCGATTATAGCTACGGGTACCGGCGACGAAAATGGACAGTACAGATATAAAATTGACGTATGAAGTAAACATACAATAATTACCCCAAAAAAGACATTAAGGGGGTGTTGAAATATAATCTATCAATCGCACTATGCCTCATTCTAATATAGTTCGACAGGAGCATCGTAGTCTGCAAATTCCCCGAGCCGCCTCGTCCTTGGATGCGTCAAAGGGTAAGGCCGATCTCCAAGAAACCAGTCAGTCAGGTCTTCTGAGAGGCAACGGTTTTTGTCTATCTCCGGATCTCCCAGCCACCAATTCTCAAACTTGGCTCGGGTCTCCCCGCGGGCAGGGCGCTCGTAGTCATTCTTATCCTCCACCTTCCCGTGAAGCCAGCTGCAGAGGCGGATGTCGTCCAGCCGCAGGATTTCCTTCATCTGTCGCAACAAGCGGGTCCAGGAGGTCTTCACTAGTCGGATATCGCGCGGGTAAACGGACCGAAGCGTGCCCTTGTGCAGCTCGAAGAAGTTGAACATCTCCTGCCGCTCGGACTTGATTGCGACGAGATGCACTTTGCGGAGATGGTGCCACCTAAACCCGGGACGGACGATATCGCGGAATGCCGCGGGATAAAACAGGCGGTTGCTTAACGAAGTCTGGAAGCCTATGGAAAACGAGCTAAGTTGGGGCATAGCGCTGAGGAAAGATGCTATGACGCCCTTCGCGGTAAGCGGGCGCGCCATGGCGATGTACTTGGTATCGTCCTCGTTTATACTGACATCGGTATCTGCAGTGCTGAACATGAGGTTGATACTCTTCAGGCGGCCGCAACGTGCAATAATCTTATCGAAGAAACACTTGTCGATAAGACTCAGGTGCAGGTATCCGGCAGTGAGGTCTTCGAGGTGGATGCCCGAACCCGCGAGCCCATGCAAGATAGCATCCATCTGACGGACGCCCTCTGGTTCCAAGGGTTGCATGCTGTAGTCGAAGAAGACATTGAACGGGCTTTTCTCTTCCCGGTAAAATTCTGGGAAGAAGCTAGAATCGTTCTCCATTACGACGGACCGAAGCGACGGGAGTCTGGAGAACACTTCCCGCAGCACATCGAAGTCCTCTCCCGCCGACAACATTTGACGCTGTTCTTCGACAGCCATCACATAGTGACGGTAGTTCTCCTGGACCTCCTCTACGGAGAGAGGCACCTGGTGGAGGTCGCAGCTTTCCACCTTCGGGACGGTGTCCGGCAGCCAGTTTGGATTGCATCTCTCCACGTTCTGCCGGTAAGCACCGCGGGTGGTGTACTCGATATACTCTTCCAAGCTAATGGGCTGCTCATTGAGATTGGCCGCCATGTATATCAGCGTTTTCACGTGCCGGCTGATGGTGGGGTGTCGAGCCACGGCGCGGAGCTTCTCGAAATCGGCCTTCCAGAGATAGAAAGCGATCTCTTCAAACCCGTAAGCGGCCCCTACGTCGGCGAGGGCCTTGCAGCAGAAACGGATTTGCCGTGCTTCGGCCGGAGACAGATATGAGCATATTAGGTGGAGCACCTCCGGAGGGAGGAGTTCGGTGATGGCCTTCATCCCTCTCCCCCCAAGATAGTGTTCAGGTGGAAGTTCCCGGAAATGGTTTGCAAGTTGATTGGGAATTAGAATATCTAATCAGACCAGATTTGGGTTTAAAGGAAGTGGCTCATGCGCCTCGGTCGAAAAATATCATAAAGTCGGTTTATGTGCGTACTATGTAGGTAGTCTGTGGTCACGGTCCGCTACTTGGTCCGAGCTCCAATACCTCTCCCAGCCACGACTTCCTATCATCGTTATTAAGTGGATCGAGCTTGTTAGGTTAGTATGTCATTGTTAAATTTGTAGTATCTAATACGAACATGCCACATCATACTTCGTACTACGATACGTAGTAAATACTAGAACAAGGACTTATAGTACTCTTCCTCTAGTCGAGCCTTTGATTGCTCGAGCAGGTAAGAAGCTATGTTCACATCCGCGCTCTGAGTTTTAAGGGCCCCTGATGCCGGTGGCTCCGACAATCTAGACTCCCAAAAGACTCCCAAACGGAGGAGCCGCCCACGTCATAGCCAGAGTTGGCTTCTATTGCGTGCCGCGTTCCCCTCGATCCTGAGTCCCAATTCCGCAACCGCGATTCCTGTCCCGTCTGGGGACGAGGGAGGGTGTTCCCAGGTCCCCGGAGCTTGAGTTGAGAGCAGTCTCCGGAAGTAGGTACGACCCCGTGATTGTATCCTCCTCGCCTAGCTCATGGTCTCCACGTCTGGCTTGGCTCCGCCCCTCGCTCCTCTCACGGCACGATTCGCGATGGCTATATCGTCAGGGGAGGGGAGCTCAACCCATCGTAGACCAAAGCGCCGCTCGATATTACGGAACGTGTCCTCGAGAGGAACAACGTGTCCGCCACCGAGATGATCGGTTGCGAGGACATAACCGAGAACCTCGTTCGAGGATAGGTGCACACAACTCACGACCCCGAGTCCCCGTTGACAATCTCTTGACTGTGAGTTAGCGATGCGCCGCAATGATGGACAATCTCAGAATCACATTTTCCGTCATTCAACTTGACGACTAGCGTGTTGATAATCCTCATCCCGGGCTGAGCAGTAATCGCGACGGGAGGGTTTATATGTTGCCCATCTTTGGGCCTTGTGATCCGCTCATAACAGCTACCGGCTGGTTCCCATCACTATGTTTAGATGACTAGGACTTGAGTAGGAATCGGTCGGGTTGTGCCTCAGGTCGAAGTTCCTCCTCTAATACGAGGAGGTTGTCTCTATGACCATTCGTGTCGATCAAGACCCAGTCGTAATATCCGGAACCGAGGACTCTGGCTCCACGCATTTTTTTCGTCGTACGACTTCACAATCTGACACAAGACTTTGCCTTCGAATCCCGTCGAGACGCCGAAAGGTTGTGTCGGTTCGTATAACTTATGATGGGACTGCTCACCATTGTGGCCATCCTAACTAGCGCAGAGATATGTCTCCATCTCTATATCAAAGTCCGAGTCACAGTCGCAAACGTACATTTCGTCAGTCTAGGACGCGGAATCGCTCGCAATAGGAGAGTAAGTCTCCTCAATGTCCTCCACGGCATGGCCTGCCGTGAGCCCATACAGCTAGCATCTTCCGTCAAAGGAAACAGCTTTGATGACACCGCCATATGTGGCTCTTCCGTCGGGTGTGGAAAGAGGTCCAAGTTGGATTGGAAATCCGCAATACGTCTTTCTTAGCCGTGAGTGTGTTCGACCTTGCGGGTTCCAAGGACACACAGACGATATCCTCGCCCTTGGGTTCTGGAGGGCGCGGATAGACCTGTACCTCGAAGGAAGGTACAGACTGCTCTTGCGGCTGTAATAGCGCCCGGGCAGACGATTTGCCAAAATATTTCTCAGCGCAACTGTCCTGCTCCCCGTGAGTAAATACGACTATATACGGCTTCGCGTCTTTCTCTGATATTCCCAGGATCACCAGTCTCAGCACAATTGATGAATACCGTCCTGGGCTCTTCGCCATGATATACTTCAGTAGCACTTTCTCGATCTGTGGCGAGATCTGATCGAATCTTTCACCGAGGCTGATGGCTTCTTTAGGTGGCCATCCTAAGTCAACCAGACTCTTCTCACCGGGGATTACAATCCGGGGCTTGCGTGCCGCGACTTTCTCGAGGGTACTGGTAAAACTCTGACGTTTTGCGGTGGCATCAGTTTTCTCGCGTTATGGTTACTCTTTGCCTTCCGTTGAGGAATTAACCAAGTAAATTTGCCTCGGCTCCTAGTGCGATGAATTTGTCACCACTACGTGTTATATACAGAGTGCCCAATAGCGGGTGGTGAGTGGGTAGAAGGTCAAGGGGATGTAATTTATGAAGATTGACCTTTATATGACTGCAGCAACTTGACCGCGGCCTCGTGCCCTGCCTGGACGGCCTATGATAGCGGTGTCTGGCCGTAAATATTATCACGTGACTCGATATCGGCTCCCTTTTCAAGAAGCAGCTTGACGACGGCTTCGTGCCCTTCTCTGGCGGCCCGTGATAACGGTGTCCGGGCCCCATTATCACGCGACTCAATATCGGCTCCCTTTTCAAGAAACAGCTTGACGACGGCTTCGTGCCCTTTTCTGGCTGCCCATAATAGCGGTGTCGAACCCTGATTATTACGCGACTCGATATCGGCTCCCTTTTCAAGAAGTAGCTTGACGACGGCTTCGTGCCCATTTTCGGCGGCCCACGATAGCGGTGTCCTGCCCGTTTCACTACGCGACTCGATATCGGCTCCCTTTTCAAGAAGCAACTTGACAACTGCTTCGTACCCCATTTCGGCGGCCCACGATAGCGGTGTCTGGCCGTAATTATTATCACGCGACTCAATATCGCCTTCCTTTTCAAGAAGTAGCTTAACGACGGCTTCGTGCCCTTTTCTGGCGGCCCACGATAGCGGTGTCTGGTCGTAATGATTACGCGACTCGATATCGGCTCCCTGTTCAAGAAGC
>QJOB01000439.1:6062-18822 GCA_004155035.1 Monosporascus sp. 5C6A | reverse complement strand
GGCCATGTTCAGCCAATCGGTGGCGCCGTCCAACCACCGCGCCAGCCACGGCTATTGGGCCGGGCCGGTGTCCGACATGGGCGTCTATCCCATCAACGCGGTGCGCAATCTCTTTGGCGAAGAGCCGATCGAGGTGTCGGCCTGTGGCGTGCGCGACCCCGACCTCCCGTTCAACTTCGACGACACCGTCAGCGTCACGCTGCGCTTTGCCGACCACCGCGTCGCCCAGTTCGTCGTCAGCTACAGCGGCGCGAGCATCGACCAGTACCGCATTCTCGGTACCAAGGGCGATCTGGAAGTCTCGCCGGGCTTCATGTTTGGTGTGGGGCTTAAATACCGGGCCACCATCGACGGCAAGACGCATGAACAGGCGTTTGACGCGACCGACCAGTTTGGCGGCGAACTGCAGTACTTCTCGGACTGCATCCTCAACAACCGGGAGCCTGAGCCCAACGGCGAGGAAGGCCTGGCTGACGTGCGCGTACTGGCCGCCATCGAACGCGCGCTGGAATCCGGGCAGCCGCAAAACCTGGGGCCGTTCCAGCGCCAGGGCCGCATGGAGACTGGGCAGGTACGCAAGCTGCCGCCCGTACCGTCGCCGGAACTCGTGGACGCGGCAGAACCCGGCAAAGGATAAGAAAGACCAAGAAAGAAAAACGCCCGCGACGAACGGCGGGCGTGGGATTCAGGATTTACAGATTGATGCGCTGGACGGCGTCGCGCATGCGCTTGCGTATCGAGACATCCGAGTTGGTGTTGCTGCTCGAGCCGTCGGTCTCCATGGCGTTATCGCACCGCCACTCGGTGGCCTCGCCGTTGTCGGTCAGCGCACAGACGCGGTGCGTCCAGCGGTCCCACACGAACACATCGCTGCCGGCCTCGCCAGAGAGCAACGGCTCAAAACGGTACATCCACAAGTACCCGACACCCAGCAGGGTGACCAGAAAGATCGCCATCCAGGACGCTTTGATTCGGCGCCACATTCTCATTTCTCCTCGCGGAGCCGCTGCGCCGGACGCGTTTGACAGTGCGTCGCTGGGCCAAAAGCGCGGTGCTCCGAGGGGCAAATCGTAACATGGGGCATCGCTGTCCCGCCTCGGGCGGGCAGCCCATGCAGCCGTACCACAACAGCAGCAACCGTATGGGAGCGTCAGTTGAAGACGTCCTGCCGGTAGCGTCCGGAATGCATCTGCGCAGTCAGCCAGTCCGACGCGGTCGGCAGATCGCTGCCGTGGCGCGCCTGGTGCATGCGGATCAATGTGTCGCGCACGGCTGGCGCCATCGCACGGCCATCGCCACACACATACAACGTGGCGCCGGCATCGAACGCTTCCCACACGGCTTCGCGCGCATCCCATAGCGCGTGCTGCACAAAGCGATGCGGATGCTCCGCCACGCAGGAATACGCGGGAAAAACCCGTACCACACTCGCGTCTTCCCATGCTCGCAAGGTGTCGCGGTACAGAAAATCGTGGTCGGGGTGGCGACAGCCGAAGCAGAGCAACGACGTCGCCACCGCTTCACCTGCCGCCTGCTGCGCGGCGCGTTCTTCCAGGAATCCACGGAACGGCGCGATGCCTGTGCCGGCGCCGATGAGCACCATCGGCTTACTAGCGTCTGCGTCCGGTGCAAACGGCGGGTTAGGCGTGCGCACGGCGGCAGCGATCTCCGCGCCTGCACGCAACGTCATCAGGTAGGTCGATGCCGTCCCACGATACGTGCCGACGCCGGACCATGCCGGCCCCGACACCGTGCCCACGGTCAACGCGGCCACACCCGGTGACACCCGCGCCGACGACGCAATGGAATAGAAACGCGGACGCATCGGCCCGAGCCGCGCGAGGAATGCCTCCAGCGTCAGCTCGATCGCCGGGAAGCGGATCAACAGATCAAGCACGCTCACGTGCGGAGCCTGAATGTCACGGTCGAAGCGCTCGGCTGCCTCATCGCCTTCCAGCCAGACGGCGAGTTGGCCTCGCGTGAACGGGCATCGCGTGGCCGCGTGCAGCGCGGTGATATCGCGCACGGTGGCCGTGTCCTGCAGCTCGACGAAATCGCGCAGCAGTTGGCGCACGGACACCGGCTGGTTGAGCGGCAAGTGCCGCACGTGCGCATGGCGCGCGGTCAGGGTGACGAGCGCATCGCCCTCCAACGCAAGCCGCGCGATGGCAGCGTCGACACGGTCATCGGCATTGCGCGGGTAGACGGCGAGGTGGTCGCCAGTGGCGTAGGTCACGTCCTGTGGCAACTGCACGGTGAGATGACGCGTGGGGCCACGCGGGGCTTCCTGTGCGAAATCCCACAGGCCGGTGGCGTCGCTGACGAGTTCTTCATTGGCGAGCACCGTCATCGCGCGAGCGGCGGGCGGCAGCGTGGCGGCACGGAGCGCATCAGGCGCGACGTAGTCAATGTGGACCGATGGGCCATCGGCTTGTGCCTGACGGGCGCCCAGGGCGCTCCACAGGCTGCGCGTCCAGGCCTCGACGGCGGCGTCGAAACCGGCGTTGCCGTCAGCTTCGCCGCGCGGCACGATAGCTTGCGCGCCGGCTGCCGCAAGCATCGCTTCCACGCGCTTTGGAAACGCCTGGAACGCAGGCCATTGCGAGTTGCCGCAACCCAGGATGGCATAGCGCAAGCCGGTTGCCTGCCTGGTGAGTGCAGCGGTGGCATCGAGCCGCGCCTCCAAGGTGCGGGCGCTGTCCGGCGCACGGCCGTTGTAGGTGGCGGCCACCACGATCAGCACGCCCTGCTGCGGCAGTGCGTCGGCAATGGCATCCAGCGGCGCCACCTTGGCGTCGAAGCCGGCCCGCGAGGCAGTGGCGGCAAGCTGTTCGGCGATGTCTTGGCAAGTGCCCAGGCTGCCGCCATACAGCACGTGCATCGGTTCGCCGCCGCCGGCAAGCGCGGATTCGGCGTCGACTTGCGTCGTGGCTTCGGCGCGCGAAGGCGCGGCAATCGACAGCCGCTCGCGCGCATTGCGCAGCCGCGCTCGCAGGCGGAAACCGTCCGGTTTGAGCGTCAGCGTTTCCTTGATGTGGAAGTCATAGTCGTACGGGTCGGACAGCGCAAATCGCTGCAGGATCACGGCCAGCGCCAGCTTGGCTTCGGTCAACGCAAACTGGCGGCCGATGCAGGCGCGTTCGCCGTTACCGAAGGGCTTGTAGGCGTGCGGGTGGAGCTTCGCTTCGTTCTCTGGCAGGAAACGGTCGATATCGAAGACTTCGGGGCGATCCCACACCGCGGGGTCGCGATGCAGCGCCAGCAGCACGGTCACCACGCGCTGGTCCTTGCGGATGGCGTAGCGGCCGCCAATGCGCGTGTCTTCGTAGGGCGCAACGCCAAAGCTCGGGGCGGTCGGCCACAGGCGCAGCGTTTCCTTCAGCACGCGCTCGATCACGTCAAGCTGCGCGAGGTGCGCATACTGCGGCACGGTATCACCCGGCAGCACGCGGTCGACCTCGGCGTACGCCTGCGCCAGCACTGCCGGATGGCGCAGCAGCATGTAGAGCGCAAAAGTCAGCAGACCGCTGGTGGTCTCATGCCCGGCGATCAGGAAGGTGATGACCTGGAAGCGGATGTTGGTGTCGTCCAACGGCTCGTCCGACACCGGATCGCGCGCGTTGAGCATCAACCCCAGCAGGTCGCTCGCGCCGACGCCGCCATCCTTTGCCTGACGGCGCGCGCGGATCACCTCGTCCACCAGTTGGTGCATGGCGGCCACGTCGTGCTCGAACCGCCGATGGTGCTCGCGCATGAAGCGGTCTTTGAGCGGCAGGCGCGTGAGCTTGCCCATGGCTTCGGACAGCACACCCACCATGGCCGCCAGGAACGGATGCAGCTCCGGCGCATTGAACGAATCAAAGCGGTATCCGAAACCCGCCAATGAGATGGTGTCGAGCGTGAGCCGCGTCATGTCGTCGGCCACGGGGATATCGGCGTCGGGCCCCTGGCGCGCCCATTTGTCGGCCAGCGCATTGGCCACTTCGAGCATCACGTCGAAGTAGCCCTTCATCGCACGCTGGCTGAAGGCCGGCAGCAGAATGCGATGCGCCTTGCCCCAATTGGGCTCGTCCTGATGCGCCGTGAAGAGCCCATCGCCCGCGCCCGCCCGCAGGAACGACAGCGGCGGGCCGATCAGCTTGCGAAAGCGCGTTTCGTCGCACAGTTCAGCCACCAGATCGGCGGAATAGACAAACGGCACGCGCCGCCCGGCAAAGTCGAGCTGGTAGAGGCCTTGGGGAAACTGACGGCTGGTTTCCAGAAGCGTCTGGGCCAGGCGGTCTTTCGGGAGTTGCAGCAGGTTGCCCAGCCACGGCAAGCCCTTGGGCTGGGGGATAGGCTCCGCCGCAGCGGGCGAGGCATCGGCAGGTAACTCGGAGGCGGAACGCATGCGCGGTCGACTGCGAAATTGGGTTGTCCGCCAATGTACGCGCCGCCCCGCTACGCATCAAACAAAGTCGCCATGTTTGAATGCGGTCCCCTAAAAGTGAATCGGGCGACCTGCAGGCCGCCCAACCCGGGACGATGCAAAGCGCTGGATCAGCGACGGCGCGGCTGCGAATTGAACGGCGCGTTGACCTGGGCTTCGAGTTCGCGAATCTGACGCTGCAATTCGTCGACGCGGGCGCGGGCGGCACGGCGTTCGGCATCCAATGCCTCGGCTTCCGTGCGGGCGACCTTCTGCCGTTCCTGCGCCTGGGCCTGCTGCTGACGCTGAATGTCCAGGTCGGTCTTCAGGCCACGGAGCTTTTCCTGCTGCGCGGCAATCTGGCGCTCGGAACGCTCTTTCTGGGCTTCCAGACGGATGCGCTGCAGTTCCAGATCCGCCATCGTTCGGGTCTGCTTGGCGAAGTCGCTGTACAGGCGTTCGGCAGAGGCTTCATTGGTGGTCTTGATAACGCGCCACAGGTCTTTCTGCTGGAACAGCGTGACGTAGTACGTCAGGTCACTCTGGGCAAACAGCAGGCTGGCGCCGTAGGCCCCGTTATAGGTGGTGCGCAGCTCTGACAGTTCATGCGCCTGCATGCGCTGTTGCAGCTCGAATACGGCGCTGGCGCGAGCCGGACCGTCGGTGCGGGCTGCGCCGGCGGGCGTGGCAGCCGCCCTGGCGGCAGGCGCCGTGGCAGCCGGCTGACCAACCGTGGCAGTCAATGCCGGCACAGGCGCGGCGGCGGCAATCGGTGCAATGGCGGTGGGCGGTGCGGCGGGGCTTTGCGCCACGGCCGATGTGCAGGCGGCCGTACCAGCCACGACTGCGATTGCGGCCACGATGGCCAATCCCCTCTGAAACGCCCGGTGCGACGCTTTCCCTGATTGTTGTTTTGTTCTCATCTCGACCCTGTGGATTCTGCGCAGGTGTTGCAGCCAAAAACTATACGCGATCCGCCACCCGAGTGGCGCATCGGGCGCCCGCCGCGCAGTAGGGTGTTGTATGGCATCACTCCAGCTCGCGCAGCTCGGTTTCGCCGTCGGCGATCTGGTATTTGCGCATCTTTTCCCACAAAACCTTACGGCTGATGCCGAGTGTGGCGGCGGTGTCCTGGCGGCGCCAGTTGTTGGCGTCCAGCGCCGCGAGGATACGGCGGCGCTCTTCTTCGCCGCCATTGCCACCACTTCCACCCCCACCGCGATCGCCATACCCGCCATTGCCACCATTTCCCGCCTCGCGCTCGAACGCATCGCGCTGCAGGCCGGCAAACAGCGGCAGGATGCGGGCCTCGTCCCAGCGGCCGAACTGGCGCAGGGTAATGCCGATGCGCTCGGCAAGGTTGCGCAACTCGCGCACATTGCCGGCAAAGTAGGCGCGAGCGACCGACGTCCGCACCCATTCAGGCACAGGCGGCATGGCGTCAAAGGTTTTGTCGCCCAGCAGGTGCCGCAGGAACGAGAGCAGCAGCGCGATCTTGTCGTCCGCGCCGCGCTGCTCCAGGCTGGGGATGCGCAGCTCGATTACGGCAAGGCGGAAGTACAGGTCTGCGCGGAATTTGCCCGTAGCGACCATCTCGCGCAGGTTCTTGTTGGTGGCGGCCACGAGGCGGAAATCCAGCTTGACGGGCACCGTCGAGCCGAGCCGCGTGCATTCGCTGTCTTCCAGCACGCGCAACAGCTTCACCTGCTGATACAGCGGCAAATCGCCCAGCTCATCGAGGAACAGCGTGCCACCGTTGGCCTGTTCGAAGTAGCCGCGGTGCGCGTACATGGCGCCCGTGAACGCGCCCTTGGCATGGCCGAAGAACTGCGATTCGAACAGCCCGTCGGGAATCGCGCCGCAGTTGACCGCCACAAACGGCCCCTTGCCGTAGACGCTGTTCTTGTCGTGCAGCAGGCGCGCGATGCGTTCCTTGCCGGCGCCGGTTTCACCGTAAAGCATGACGTTGCTGTCGCAATCTGCAAAGGTATCGACCTGCTCCAGCAACCCGTGCATGGCCAGCGATGCGGCCACGAGGTCGCTCTGGTCCTGCGCCTGAGCCTGCGCGGACGACATCGACGGCAAGACCTTGCTGATCTGCGCGCGGAGTTCGGTCGCGCCAAAATCCGGCCCGAGCACGTACGTGTACTCGGGTGGAAAGCGGCTCGAATCATGCTGCGTATCCGCCGCCACCCAGATCACCGGCATGCCTTGCGCAGCCTGCCAGTCGAGCACCGTAAAGCCCCCGCTTTCGACCACCGATGCGCTGATCACCGCCACGGCGGGCTTCAGCCGAGGCTCGGCCGGCTGGAAATCGATCCCGCCCGCGCGGATCACCTCCGCCCCAAACGGTGCCATGAACCGCGCCACACGATCAGCAATGTCGTGACGGCCTTCCCAGACAAAAATCTCAAGCGTTTCGTACGCCCAGCGATCGGTTTTCATGTCGTCGCTTCCATGTCAGTAAACCAGCTCGACGGCGTCGCAGTCGAGCGAGAGGAGTTTGATGTCGGCGTAGCCGAGTTGGATGCCGAGGACTTCGAGTAGAGGGGTGAGGACGGCGTCGAGGGTCTGGCCGACAAGTCCAAGCGTCGCTCGTACAATCACATCCGAAAGTCCCAAGATGTTCAGAACGCCCGAGCCGAGAACCTGAAGCTTTACTTGGTTCGTATCGTTCAGAATCGAGGCAAAAAAGGTTCCTGTGCCTGACACCCGCGTAGTCTGCCCAACGCTCAATGTGGTGGGATCAGGTGTCCAGCCAGCGCTGGCTGCGGGCGCGATACTGGCTTGCAGTGATATCGCGTCCGCGCCTAAAGCTTGCAACACAACCGCTGGTGTAGCAGGACATGAGTAGCCATTGATACTACTCGCCGCCGTGGCGGCTCCGTTGGCAATGCAAAGCGATACGGGGGCTATCTGCCCGCCGAAATCGGCGGAGATACCACTGCGAGGGACAGGGCAGTGCGCCGCTTCGAAGTGGGCATTAGCGCCGGCGGCAATCAGACCGATAGGAACGTTCAAGTTGGCAAGCCCGAGGACCGAAGCGGAAACATTCAAACCAAGGCTGACCTGGCCGGTGCGCGCCACAGTGCGCCAGTTCCCCGATGCGTCGGTACCCGGGGGGCCTATCGCAATCACTGGAGGCTGAATGATCTTGAGCGACAGCGCCACATTGACCAGGCCGGGCAGCCCCCCCACGCCAGGCAACCCCAGATTGGTCGAAATGGCTACCCCGTTTTGAGCATTGGCAATCTGGGCCGCCGTCATCAACAGGTCCAGCACGTTTAACGTGGCATCCGCCGCCGATTGGTCATTCCCTACGGCTGCAAGCAATTGCAAAACACCCGGCGTTCCAGCGCTATTACCCATATTGATGGTCGTGCCGCTCAGCAGGGGACCAAGGACCAATGTATTCGGAGCGGCTACGGTCCCAGCCGATATTCCGGCTAAACCGTTCTGTGCGCCAGCTGAAATGACTGCATTAAAAAACTGCGTCAAAGTCAGTTGCGTCGACAGCAATTGCTGGACGGTGCCGACGCCCACCGCGGTCATCAAGTCAGCCACGCGGATGTTGGTGTTCGCCAGACCTTGATAGGAAACAAGGCTCAGACTCAAGGGGTTGGCATTGCCAAGTAGGCTCCCCAAAAGCTGATTGAGCAGGCCACCGTTCACAGACGCCAACCCAGACCCCAACGAGAACGACGCGACCGGCGTGTTCTTCGCAATCGCCGTCGCCGTCAGTTGCCGCCGGCCCACCATGAAGAAATACGGCACGTTCTGCGTGATCGTCACCTGCGCGGCGTTGGTGTTGCCGTCCACTGCAGCCTGCGCCGTGAAATACGTGGGCGGCGTGCCCGCACTCGCATCCCATACGCCCGGCACGACGGCCAGCGTGACGTTGGTGCCATCCACCGTCAGCCCGTTCTGCACCACCGCCTGCTGTGCGGCGGCAGGCAAATCCAGCCGCTGTGCGGCCGCCATGGCCGCGAGGTCGGCGGAACGCTGCAACGCGCGCTGCGTATAGAACAGGTTGCCGATGTCGATCGACACCAGCACCGCCAGACCAACCGTGGCGATAAAGGTGGCCGTCATCACGCTCACCGCGCCGCGCAGGCGGCGGCGGAGCTTAGCGGCTCGACGAAGGCGGAGGGTGGCTCGTGTCACAGCGGCGTTCTGTGAAGGGTCAACGTGCGGTAGTGGCTTGACTCGAGCTTGTCGACTTCGCACTCGGAACCGTCTGCGACAAGCCAGGCATCGGTCGACTGAACGAATCAAGGTAGCGCTGGTACGCCAGCGCGGCCTGCTCCCCACGTAACGGGACGAACTCGCCCGCATACGTCCCATCGCGTTGCGCCTTGAGCAAGGCGCGAGTGGCATCGCCCATGTTGCTACCCACGTTGGGCGCAGCTTGCGTAGCGTTCTGGGGATTGCCGCCCGAAAAGCCTTGCGCGCTAGCCGGGTTGCTCATCAGCCATACCGCCATACCGGCAGCCATCAGAAAGCGTGGGATCATTGCGCGGTCTCCAAGGTGTCAAGCAAGCGGCCGCGCTGCAATGCCAGCGGACGGGATTGGGTCGTGATAGCGGGCGTGGCCGTCCTGGCTACGCCTGCGGCAGACGGGCTGAGCGCCACCGCACGGGTGGCATCCGCCGCCGCGTCGCGAGCGATACGCCGGTCGCGCCAGGCGCCTCGCACGCGTGCCACGTCTTCGTCAATCGCCTTGCGCGCGGATGCCGTCAGTTGGGCGTGCGACGCGAGCGATGCGGCATCGTCCTTGCGGTCATTCACGGTCAGCCAGATCACCAGGTTGCCGGCGATCTTCGGGCTGGCGGCGGCCATCTGCTGCGCCTGCATCAGCGGCACGCGGGCTTGCTCGACCTCGCCGGCACGCATGAGCGCGTAGCCCAGATCGCTGGCCGTGCTGGCGTCGGTCGGATTGGCCTGCGCTGCCACCTGCAGCCGGCGAGCCGCCTCGGCAAAGTTGCCCTGGCGCCCCGCAACGATGCCCAGACCGCGCCACGCGGCGGCATTGAGCAGTCCGCCCTGCGTGCCTGCGCCCATGGCGGACGTTGCTCCCACCACCGCGCGGTATTCGGCATCGGCAGCGGCAAGCTGATCGGTTTCGCGCAGTGCGTCAGCACGCAGCAGCATGATCTCGGGGGCGCGGCCATAGCGTTGCTGGTAGGCATCGATATGCGCGAGCGACGCGTAGTACAGGCCCTGCTCCTGCATCCTGTGAATCAGCGAAAGATACGTCGCCGGACTGGTGATCTCTGCCTTCTCCTGGCTCTGGCGCTGACGTGCCATCTCGATGTCGGCATCGGCACGCAGGCTCATGTCGGATGTGGCCATCGAGCCGCAGCCGGTCAGGAGGATGGTCAACATGGTCACACCGGCCCAGCTGGCACGCGTGGTGTTTGCGAAGCGTGTCATCTCAATGTCCCCCGGTTTGTTGAAGGCTGCGCATGACGCCCATGAACCCCGGCCCTGCAGTGATGATCAGCAGCGCGGGCAATAGCGTCATGACCATGATCATCGTCATCTGTACGGTCAGCTTGCCCACACGCTCCTTCAGCCGCGCGCGGCGGTTCTCCTGCAGACGCCCGCCGAACTGCCGCAGCGGCTCCTGCACTGCGCCGCCGAAGCGATCCACCTGGGTAAGCAGCGTGATCAGGCCCTTCAGGTCTTCGTTGTCGAACAGGCGCGCGATGCGCAACAGCGTCTGCTCGCGGGGGCGGCCCGAGGCGAACTGCTGGTTGGCGCGGCCAAATTCACCGGCCAGCACAGGCAGCATGCCGTGGAATTCGTTGGCAATCACCTGCAGGCTCTGGTCAATCGACAAGCCGACGCCCTGCAGCAGCCGCAGCATGTCGACCATGACCGGCAGCTCATCATCCATACGGCGCCGGCGGCTTTCCTTCCGACGTCCGAGCAGCCACTTCGGCGCAAGGTAGCCCAGCGCAAAGCCGACAAAGCCAAACACGAACACAAACAGGACCGATGACGCGTGCAATGCGCCGAATACGGCAAGCAGCGGGGGCAGCAAGATACGGGTGCCGCCAAAGACCGTTCTGGCGTGTTCACCGTAGTAACCGCATTCTTCGAGCAGCTTGCGGTCTTCCTCAGTCACGATGCGGCGGCCCAGGCCTGTGTCGATCCAGCGCTGCCCCACCTTGGCGATCTGCTGCTGGAGCTGCTGGGCTTCACGCGAGCCATGCGGGCGCGGTCTAGCGGCGGGCGGCACAACCGGCGACGCTGCGGGCGCGGCCGGATTGGCCGCCGTCGCGCGCATGTCGGACAGCGCCGTATCGAGCTTGCGTGCGCTGCGATGTCGCGTGAGCGTTGCACGCAGGGCGAGCCCACCGAATACCAGCACGGCCGCGGCCGCTGCGGTCAGGCTGAGGGTGATCAAGGTTTCGTCCATGCGCTCTCCTCAGACCGATTTCGCCAGCCTGGCCAGCATGACCGCACCCAGGACTTCCATGCCGAAAGCCGTAAGAATCAAGGTCTTGCCGAACGGATCGCGCCACATC
Organism: Monosporascus sp. 5C6A; assembly: GCA_004155035.1. NCBI lineage: Eukaryota > Fungi > Ascomycota > Sordariomycetes > Xylariales > Monosporascus > Monosporascus sp. 5C6A. The sequence goes on along the minus strand of QJOB01000439.1, from coordinate 7,881 downwards.
GACATGATGTACGCCGCGTTGAACATGATGATGACACCGCCCACCACGACGGGCAGCAGCCCGATGATCCACGCGGATAACCGCGTCTCCGCCGACAGCGCAAACAGCTCGCGCTGGGCTTGCTGCCGGTCGCGCATGAATGCAGCCGTTCGCTCCATCACAATGTCTGCCCGGCCGCCGTAGCGCAGCGCGAGCCGCAGCACTGACGACAGCAGGACCAATTCGTTCACGCGGTACTGCTGGCCGACGGTCAGCACCGCGGCGTCGAGGTCCTTGCCGGCGCGCTGCATCTGCGTGATGGCAGTCAGGCAGTTGCGCAGCGGCTGTTCGGTGTTGGCGCTGGCCGCCTGAAACGCCGCGGGCACCGCGCTGCCGATGCTCATCAGCCGCACCACGCCATCGAGAAAGCCCGGCAATTGCGCCAGCAGGCGTTCGTTTATCTTCCGGGTCCGGTTCCAGATCAGGAATACGACGATGACCACGTAGAGCGCCAGCGCCGTCAGGGCCGAAAGAGCGCTCGACATCGCCCAGACCGCGAGCGCAATCATCAGCGCTGGGCCAATCAACAGCACGTAAAAACGCCGGCTCGGCTCGATGCCCGCGCGGCGCAATGCATCCTGCCAGGCGCGATTCAACGAGTCGGGCACGCTTGCCGGCACGGGCTCCACATTCGGTTGATAACGCGCGTTGATCTGCTCGGTCTGCGCACGCACAAAGCTGCGCGATGCCTCGCGCTCGCGACGGCGCACGGCCTCCGCCCACAGCATGAGCGATGCGCCCATCAGCAGCAGCGCGAGGCAACCGAACCAGAGCGTCATGCTAGACATGGAACCGGCCTCCGCCGCCAAATCCAGTCATGCCGCCATCCATCCCGCCGCCTTCGCTGTTGCGCATGCGGGCCAGCTTGGGCGAATGCGGCTGCAGGCCAAGCGCCGTCCAGCGGTCGACCTCTTCGCCGTCTGGGCCGACATAGGGCTCGTAGCGGTACAGCTCCTGTGTCGAGATGATGTTGTCCCCCAGCCCCGTGACTTCCGTGATCGACAGGATGCGGCGCTTGCCGTTGGACAAACGCCCGATCTGCACGATGAAATCAATGGCGTTGGTGATCTGCCGGCGCAGGCTCACCTCACTGCCCTGGAAGCCGGCAAAACCGGCCAGCATCTCGAGCCGATAGAGGCATTCGCGCGGACTGCTGGCGTGGATGGTGCCCATCGAGCCATCGTGGCCGGTGCTCATGGCTTGCAGCATTTCCAGCACTTCACCGCCACGCACTTCGCCCACGATGATGCGATCCGGCCGCATGCGCAGGCTGTTGCGCAGCAGCTCTCGGATCGTAACGACGCCCGTGCCCTCGAAGCCGCCCGGCCGGCTTTCCAGACGCACCACGTGCGGGTGATTGAGCGACAGCTCTGCCGTGTCTTCAATGGTGATCACGCGCTCGGTCGTCGGTATGTGATACGCCATTGCGTTGAGCAGCGACGTCTTGCCCGAGCTGGTGCCACCGCTTACCAGGATGTTGCAGCGCGCGCGCACAGCAGAATCGATCAGCGCCCCGATCTCTTCGCTCATCGTGCCCAGGCCAAGCAGGTCTTCAGGCTTGAGCGGGTCTTTCCGGAACTTGCGGATCGACACGACCGGCCCTTCCAGCGCCAGCGGCGGAATCACCACGTTGATGCGGCCGCCGTCGGGCAGGCGTGCATCGACCATCGGGTTCGACTCATCCAGCCGGCGCCCGATCGGTGCGAGGATGCGGCGCACGATACGCAGCAGGTGGTTGTTATCGGCAAAACGCACCGGAATGCGTTCCAGAATGCCGTGC
>QJOB01000438.1:9539-20189 GCA_004155035.1 Monosporascus sp. 5C6A | reverse complement strand
GGGTTGGCCTTTCTCTTTTGACGTTGAGCCCTTGCTGGCGGCTTTGATTTTTGTTGCGGGAAGGATAAAGAGGGGAGGCCTGTCTGAGCGTAGCGAGTTTGCCTCCCCTCCCTTCCCGCGACACAAATCCAAGGGGAAGTCGCCATCTCGGGCGCGCCTTTCTTTTGCTTACTTTTCTTTGGCAAGACAAAGAAAAGTGAGTCGGTCCCGGCAGGGAACGAAAGGGGGATGGACCAACAACAAAAGAACAAGGCACAAACCACGCCCCAGCCCCTCCAACACCATTACCCTATGATGACGCCTCCCCCTAGTCCCCTCGCCATCATGCCCAATCCCATCACGCCAGCCCCGGTAGAACTGGCGAAGTGCTACCGCCTCCTGAACCACGGCCCGACCACGCTGGTCACCTCCGCCCACAACGGCGTGCGCAACGTCATGGCTGCCGCCTGGGCGATGCCGCTCGACTTTGACCCACCCAAGGTGCTGGTCGTCGTCGACAGCCGCACGCTCACCCGCGAGCTGATCGAAGCCTCGGGTGTGTTTGCGCTGAACATTCCCACCCGCGCAATTGCCGAGACCACACTCGCGGTCGGTACGCTCACGGGCCGGGACGGCGACAAGTTCGAAGCGCTCGGCCTGGCCACAGTGCCAGCCCGCACGATCGACGTGCCGCTGGTGGCCGGTTGCGCAGGGTGGCTGGAATGCCGCGTCATCCCCGAGCCGCACAACGAGAAGCGCTACGACCTTTTCATCGCCGAAGTGACCGCTGCCTGGGCCGATCCTGCGCTGTTCAGCAACGGTCACTGGCACTTTACCGATGCTGGCAGCAAGACCCTGCACTACCTCGCGGGCGGTGCATTCTTTGAGACCGGCGAAGCGTTCACCGTCCAGGTGAAACAGCCATGAGCGATATCTCCATCCGCCCGTTGATCGATGAGGATGCTGCAGCGTTCAAGGCACTGCGCCTGAAGGCCATTCAAGACGCACCCACCGCCATCTGGCCGACGCACGCTGAAGAATCGAGCCGCACGCTGGAGGAAACCAGCAATCGCATCCGGGCGACCGCACATCAGATTGTCTTCGGAGCATTTGCGGGGCCGGTGCTGGTCGGCATTGCCGGCCTACGTCGTGACCCGCTCGCGCAGGTTGCCCACAAGGCTGTGCTGTGGGGCGTGTTTGTTGACCCTGCACATCGGCGCGGCGGCATTGCCGGCCGCCTGCTGCACGCCGCCATTACGCACGCGCGTGCTGCACGCGTATTGCAGATTCATCTTTGCGTGAACGCCGAAAACCCGCGTGCGCAAGCGCTGTATCGCAACGCGGGTTTCGAAACCTTCGGCATTGAGCGCCGCGCCATGCGTGTCGGTGATCGCTTCTACGACGAAGAACACATGGCGCTTCGGCTGGACGCCTAGCGCTCCGTCCGATAGTCCGTTGGCCGCATGCCTGTCCATTTGCGGAAGGCGCGATGAAAGGCGCTCGGTTCCGCAAAGCCGACCGCGACGGCAATGTCGGCGATGGTGCGGCGCGTGTCCTGCAACTGGCCGATGGCAATGTCGCGCCGCAGGTCGTCCTTGATCGACTGATACGTGTGGCCCTCGAGCTTCAGGCGCCGCCGCATGGTGGCCTCGGCCACGTTCAGTTTGAGCGCCATTGCGTCCGACGCGGGCCAACTGGCCACCGGGAGGTTACGCAGCATCTTGCGCACGCGCGCTGCGAACGAATCCGGGTTGCGGTACTTGACGATGAAGCTGCCCGGCGCGTCGCGCAGGAACGTCTTGATGGACGCGGCCGTCTGGATGACGGGCAGGTCTAGAAAGGTGGGCGATAGGTCGACGTACGACGCATCCTGCTTGAACGCCATGTCGTCGCAGAACATCAGGCGATATTCCTGCGCATCCTGCGGCGCCGCGCAACGGAAGCGCGCGGCAATGAACGGAATGCGCCGCCCCAGCAGCCAGCACACCAGCCCGTAGACCATGATGAGCCACGTGGCGTAGGTGAACATGGGCGGCACACGCGTGCCCTTGCGGTGCTCGAACACGAGACGCACACGCTGATCGTCTTCTTCAACGCGTACATGCAGGTCATCCAGCACCAGCCGCAGAAAGCCCGTGGCCCGCGCGAGCGCCTGCCGGCCCGTGCGCGCGGTCAGCGCCGCCTGCGTCATCGCCACGAAGCTGCCCCAGCGCATGGGGTGTGCATCCTGCCCGAAGAACTCGTCGTCCATGGCCTGCGCAATGCCGGCCCACAGCGCGCCGTACTGCGCGGATGACACGCGGCTGCGCGGTTGCGCCAGCATCTGCGGCGTGATGCCCGCAGCTGCCATGATGGGCTGCGTATCGACGCCATGTGCGCGCGCACGCGTCACGGCCTCGTTGACGAGGCTGACAGAGACGGTTCCTTTTTCGTTGTTTTTCATCGGCATGGCAAATCCGCTCACGCAAGTTGATCGTGACGGGCATCGAAGCCGCCCAGCCACGTGCCTACACTTTTTCCCCATCGAACCCGAGCGCCGCGGGCTGCACAGTGTAAGGCGCCTGCACAGGCAGCGTCACGCGGCCCCGGCCAGCAAACAAGCAAGAGCCAAGCGATGGACGACTTCTATACCGAAGAGCAGCGGATGATCCACGACGCTGCGCGCGCCTTTGCCACCGAGCGCCTGGCACCCAACGCCGCGCAGTGGGACCGTGACGGCGCCTTGCCCGACGAGGTGGTGCGCGAGATGGGCGAGCTGGGCCTGCTGGGCATGATCGTGCCGGCGGAGTGGGGCGGTTCGTACACCGACTACGTGGCCTATGCGCTTGCGCTGGAAGAGGTGGCCGCCGGTTGCGCTGCCAGCGCGACGATGATGAGCGTGCACAACTCGGTCGGCTGCGGCCCCATCCTGAAGTTCGGCACCGAGGCGCAGAAGGCGCGTTACCTGCCGGACCTGGCCACGGGCCGCGCGATTGGCGCGTTCTGCCTGACCGAGCCGCACGCCGGCTCCGAAGCCAACAACCTGCGCACCCGTGCGGTACTGCGCGACGGCAAGTGGGTGCTCACCGGCAACAAGCAGTTCGTCACCAACGGCGCACGCGCGGACATCGCCATCGTCTTTGCCGTGACGGACCCTGAGGCGGGCAAGCGCGGCATCTCGGCCTTCATCGTGCCGACGGACACACCGGGCTTTCACGTCGGGCGGCCCGAACACAAGCTTGGCATTCGCGCGTCGGACACCTGCCCGATCACCCTGGAAGACTGCGCCGTGCCCGAAGGGAACCTGCTGGGCGAGCGTGGCGAGGGCCTGAAGATCGCATTATCGAACCTTGAAGGCGGACGCATCGGCATTGCCGCGCAAGCCGTGGGCATTGCGCGCGCCGCGTTCGATGCGGCGCGCAACTACGCGAATGAGCGCATTCAGTTCGGCAAGGCGCTGCGCGAGCACCAGACCATCGCCAACATGCTGGCCGACATGGCCACGCGCCTGAATGCGGCGCGCCTGCTCGTTCACCACGCAGCGCGCCTGCGCAGTGCAGACAAGCCGTGCCTGTCGGAGGCCTCGCAGGCCAAGCTCTACGCGTCGGAACTGGCGGAAGAGATCTGCTCCAACGCCATCCAGATTCACGGCGGCTATGGCTACCTGGCCGACTACGCCGTCGAGCGCCACTACCGCGATGCACGCATCACCCAGATCTACGAAGGCACCAGCGAAGTCCAGCGGATGGTGATCGCGCGGCACGTGTAGCACGCACCGCGCACATCGACCGAATACGAAAGAGCGCAAACGCGCCGACCAGGAGACGACGATGAACGAAGCGGTATCTGCAGCACAGGGTTTTGTGGAAGCGCGCGATTTTCTGCTGCGCCATCGCACCGACTACGACCGCGCGTATCGCGAGTTCGCGTGGCCGAAGCTGGACACGTTCAACTGGGCGCTCGACTACTTCGATGTGATGGCGCGCGGCAACGACAACCCGGCGCTGTGGATCGTCGATGACGCGCAGGGCGAAGGGTTGAAGCTGTCGTTTGCGCAGATGTCGGAGCGCTCGTCGCGCATGGCGAACTTCCTGCGTGGGCTTGGCATCGTGCGGGGTGACCGTCTGCTGCTGATGCTGCCCAACCGCGTCGAACTGTGGGACGTGATGCTCGGGGCGATGAAGCTGGGCGCGGTGGTGCTGCCGGCCACCACGCAGCTTTCGCCGGATGACGTGCGCGACCGCGTGGAACTTGGTGGCGCGAACTGCATGGTCGTCGATGCGGCGGAGCTGCACAAGTTCGACGGGGTCGATGCGAGCGTCAAGCGCATCGCCGTGGGTGCGCAGCGCGATGGCTGGGTCGACCTGGCCGCTGCTTACGACGCGCCGGCGCAGTTCGCGCCCGACGGGCTGACCAAGGCAACCGATCCGTTGCTGCTGTACTTCACCTCGGGCACCACGTCCAAGCCGAAACTGGTGGAACACACACACCAGAGTTACCCCGTCGGCCACCTGTCGACCATGTACTGGATCGGCCTGCAACCCGGCGACATCCACTGGAACATCAGCTCGCCCGGCTGGGCGAAACACGCGTGGAGCTGCTTCTTCGCCCCGTGGAATGCGCAGGCCTGCGTGTTCGTCTACAACTACGCGCGCTTCGTCCCGAAGGACACGCTGGATGTGCTGGTGCGCTTCAACGTGACCACGCTGTGTGCGCCGCCTACCGTGTGGCGCATGCTGGTGCAGGAGCCGCTGGCCACCTACGCCGTCAAGCTGAGCGAGATCGTCGGTGCGGGCGAGCCGCTGAACCCCGAGATCATCGAGCGCGTGCGCAGCGCCTGGGGCGTGACCATCCGCGACGGCTTCGGCCAGACCGAGACCACCTGCCAGATCGGCAACACGCCGGGCCAGCCGGTCGTGCCGGGTTCGGTCGGGCGGCCGCTGCCCGGCTACCGCGTGGAGCTGGTCGACCACGATGATCAGCCCGCCAGCGAAGGCGAAATCGTGCTGCCGCTCTCGCACCGCCCGCTCGGGTTGATGCAGGGCTATGCCAACAACGCCAAAGCCACGGCCGAGGCGATGCGCAACGGCTGTTACCACACCTCCGACGTCGCGATGCGGCGCGACGACGGGTACTTCGTCTATGTGGGCCGCACCGACGACGTGTTCAAGTCTTCCGACTACCGCCTGAGCCCCTTCGAGCTGGAAAGCGTGCTGATCGAGCACGAAGCCATTGCCGAGGCCGCCGTGGTGCCGAGTTCCGATCCGCTGCGGCTGTCCGTGCCAAAGGCGTTTGTGACGGTGCGCCAGGGCTATGAGGCTGGCCCCGAACTGGCCCGGGCGGTGTTCCTGTTCTCGCGCGAAAAGCTGGCGCCCTACAAGCGCATCCGCCGCCTGCAGTTCAGCGAGCTGCCCAAGACCATCTCGGGAAAGATTCGCCGCGTCGAACTGCGTCGGCTGGAGCTTGAACGCACGCCTCAACCGGCTCGCCTGCCCGGCGAGTACTGGGAAGAAGACTTCGCCTGATTTGCCCATCCCGCATTGAACCCGTTACCGCCACCGAAACCGATACCGATTCGCCAGGAGACTTCCATGAGCGCCGTTGCCTCTCTCGCTTCCGCCAAGCCTGCCGCACAGCAGGACACCCCGCCCACCGTCAAGCTGCTGATCGGCGGCGAGTTTGTCGAATCGCAGTCGAAGGAATGGCGCGACATCGTGAACCCCGCCACGCAGGAAGTGCTGGCGCGCGTGCCGTTTGCCACGGCCGGCGAAGTGGACGCAGCCATCCGCTCCGCACATGCTGCGTTTGCCACGTGGAAGAACACGCCGGTGGGCGCGCGCATGCGCATCATGCTGAAGTTCCAGGCGCTGATTCGCGAGCACTCGCCGCGTATTGCCCGCACGCTGACGGCCGAGCAGGGCAAGACGCTGCCCGATGCGGAAGGCGACATCTTCCGCGGGCTGGAAGTGGTGGAGCATGCATGCTCCGTGGGCTCGCTGCAGCAGGGCGAGTTTCTGGAGCACGTGGCCGGCGCGGTCGACACCTACACGTTGCGCCAGCCGATTGGCGTGTGCGCCGGCATCACGCCATTCAACTTCCCGGCCATGATTCCCCTGTGGATGTTCCCGATGGCCATCGTGTGCGGCAACACGTTCGTGCTCAAGCCTTCGGAGCAGGACCCGCTGTCGACCATGCAACTGGTGGAGCTGGCGCTTGAAGCCGGCGTGCCGCCCGGCGTGCTGAACGTCGTGCATGGTGGCAAGGACGTGGTGGATGCACTGTGCACGCACGAACACGTGAAGGCGATTTCGTTTGTGGGCTCGACCGCAGTGGGCACGCATGTTTACCGCCTGGGCAGCGAGCACGGCAAGCGCGTGCAATCCATGATGGGCGCCAAGAACCACGCCGTGGTGTTGCCGGACGCGAACCGCGAGCAGGCCATCAATGCGCTGGTGGGTGCGGCCTTCGGCGCGGCGGGGCAGCGCTGCATGGCGACCTCGGTCGTCGTGCTGGTGGGCGCGGCGCAGCAGTGGGTGCCGGACCTGATCGCCAAGGCAAAAACGCTCAAGGTGAATGCCGGTGTCGAGCCGGGTACCGACGTGGGGCCCGTCGTGTCACGTGCCGCCAAGCAACGCATTCTCGGTCTGATCGAATCGGGCGTGCAGCAGGGCGCCACGCTGGCGCTCGACGGCCGCAATGTGCGCGTCGCCGGTTACGAAGACGGCAACTTCATCGGCCCGACGGTCTTTACCGACGTGAAGACCGATATGGACATCTACACCAACGAAATCTTCGGCCCCGTGCTGCTGGTGCTGACTGTGCCTACGCTGGACGACGCCATTGCGCTGGTCAACGCCAACCCGTTCGGCAACGGTGTGGGCCTGTTCACGCAGAGCGGCGCATCAGCACGCAAGTTCCAGAGCGAGATCGACGTCGGGCAGGTCGGTATCAACATTCCGATTCCGGTGCCCGTGCCGTACTTCAGCTTTACTGGCTCGCGCGGCTCCAAACTGGGCGACCTGGGCCCGTACGGGAAACAGGTCGTGCAGTTCTATACGCAAACGAAAACGGTGACGGCGCGCTGGTTTGACGATGCGGTCGACACCGGCGGCGTCAACACCACCATCAGCCTGCGCTGATCGCACCCGGAGTGTTGTCATGAAGATCGCATTCATCGGTTTGGGAAACATGGGCGCCCCCATGGCGCGCAATCTGCTCAAGGCAGGCCATGTGCTCAGCGTGTTCGACCTGAATACGCAGGCAGTGGGCGCGCTGGTGGAAGCCGGTGCCGTGGCCGCCGCGTCTCCCAAGGACGCCGCAACGGGCGCGGAGACCGTCATCACCATGCTGCCTGCCGCAGCGCATGTGCGCCATGTGCTGACGGCAGAAGACGGCGTGTTGGCGGGCATCGCCAAGGGCGTGCCCATCATCGATTCGAGCACCATCGACCCGGCCAGCGCCAAGGCGTTTGGCGCGATGGCAGCCGAGCACGGCAACCCTTTCGTCGATGCGCCGGTCTCGGGCGGCACGGGTGGCGCGGCAGCCGGCACGCTGACCTTCATGGTGGGCGGCAGCGCGGCGGCGTTCGAGCAGGTGCGTCCGGTGCTGTCCGCCATGGGCAAGAATCTCGTGCATTGCGGCGACACCGGCGCGGGGCAAGGCGCGAAGATCTGCAATAACCTCGTGCTCGGCATCACCATGGCTGGCGTGGCCGAAGCCATGTCGCTGGGCGAAGCGCTGGGCATCGACCCGAAGGTGCTCGGCGGCATCATCAACACGTCGACGGGGCGCTGCTGGAGTTCGGACACCTACAACCCGTTCCCGGGCGTGATCGACACCGCGCCGTCCTCGCGCGGCTACACGGGCGGCTTTGGCACCGACCTGATGCTCAAGGATCTGGGCCTGGCCGGTGACGCAGCAAAGTCCGTCCGACAGCCGGTCTACCTTGGCGCGTTGGCACAGCAGCTGTATCAAACCGTGAGCAGCAAGGGCGATGGCAAGCTGGATTTCTCCGCCGTCATCAAGCTATATCGGAAAGACGGAGCGGCGTGATGATCGAACTGGAAACGCTGCATGAGGGCACCGTCGCGGTGCTGACGCTCAAGCGTCCGCCAGCCAACGCGTTCACGCCGGAAGGTCTGCTGCAACTGCAAGGCACCGTCGAACGATTGAACGCCGATGCACGCGTGCGCGCCCTCGTCGTCACCGGCGATGGTCCGAAGTTCTTCAGCGCAGGCGCAGACCTCAACACCTTTGCCGATGGCGACCGCGATGTGGCGCGCGAGGCCGCTTCACGTTTCGGTGCCGCGTTCGAGGCGCTGCAGAATGCGCGCCCGGTGGTGATCGCCGCCATCAACGGTTTTGCGATGGGCGGCGGCCTGGAGTGCGCGCTCGCTTGCGACATCCGCATCGCCGAGGCACACGCCAAGCTGGCCGTGCCCGAGACGGCCGTCGGCCTGCTGTGCTGCGGTTGCGGCACGCAGACGCTGCCCTGGCTGGTGGGCGAGGGCTGGGCCAAGCGCATGATCCTGACTGGCGAGCGCGTCGATGCGCAGACGGCCTTGCGTATCGGCCTGGTGGAAGAGGTCGTGGAAACCGGTGCGGCGCGCGAAGCGGCCATTGCCATGGCGCTGCGTGTGACCACGTTGAGCCCGCAGGCCGTCACCTTCAGCAAGCAGCTCATCCACCAGGCGCGAAATGGCGTGCCGCGTGGTGCGGCGTTGGCTGTGGAGCGCGAGCGCTTTGTCGATCTGTTTGACCACCCGGATCAGCGCGAAGGCGTGAACGCCTTCCTTGAGAAACGCGCGCCGCGCTGGCATTCCGCACACGAATCGGAGACGCTGCAATGAGTGTCGTCCAACTGCAGGCGCGGCCAACCGAGGCCGCCGCTGCCGAACCCGAGGTGTTGATGCGCGTGGTCAACCGCGTGGCCGTCATCACCCTGAACCGTCCGGCTGCCCTGAATGCACTTTCGCACGGCATGGTGCGCCAGTTGGCGACGCTGCTGGAGCAATGCCGCCACGACGACGGCATCGCCGCGCTGGTGCTGCGCGGTGCGGGCCAGAAAGGCTTCTGCGCGGGCGGCGATGTGCGGGCGCTCTATCAGCTTGCGCAGCAGGGCCGCATGGAGGGCGACGACGGCTGGCTGCAGTTCTTTGTCGACGAATACCGGCTCGACTACGCGCTGCACCAGTTTCCGAAGCCCATCGTTGCGCTGATGGACGGCATCACCATGGGCGGCGGCATGGGCCTTGGGCAGGCGGCACGGCTGCGTGTCGTGACCGAGCGCACGAAGATGGCAATGCCCGAGACGCGCATCGGCTTTCTCCCGGACGTGGGCGCCACGCGCTTTTTGAGCGTGATGTCGCCCGAGCTGGAGCTGTATGTTGGCCTGACGGGCGTGACGCTGACCGGCGCCGATGCGCTGCATTGCCACCTGGCCGATATGTGCGTGCCCGCCGAATGGCTGGCGTCGTTTGAAGACCGCCTGCAGCGCATGCCGCACGATGGCGACCTCATGCAGGCGCTGCGCCGCGTGTTCGAGCCGCCTTGCAACATCGTTCCGCACGCGCCGCTTGCACAGGCGATGCCGTGGGTGCTGCGCTATTTTGATCGGCGTTCTTCGGTCGATCGCATGGTCGCCACGCTGCGAGAGAGCCTCGAGCGCGAGTCGGCACGCGAGCCGCGTCAATGGCTGCAGGCGACGCTGGATGCCATGACCACGCATTCGCCGACGATGCTGCATGTCACGCGCGAAGCGTTGCTGCGGGGCCGGCAGTTGTCGCTGGCGGAATGCTTTCAGATGGAGTTGGGCATCGTTGCGCGCGGAATCCAGGAAGGGGATTTCTGTGAAGGCGTGCGCGCGCATTTGGTGGACAAGGATCACCGCCCCGGCTGGGCGCCTGCCACGCTGCCGCAGGTGCGGCCTGAGCGCGTGCGTCACTTCTTGACATCCCCCTGGCGGGCGGAAGCGCATCCGTTGGTCGGGCTTGCGTGAAACGCAATGCCGTGTGAACGGCATGTCGCAAATGCGATCGTTAGCGCGCATGAGGCGCTTTGTCCCGGCCAATAAGTCGGTTCCGTGACAAATTTCTGTCATAACTTACGTGTAACTTACAAGGGCGAGGAGAGGTCACCCCTCACGTTCTCATCGTACGCAGCGGCTTCCGCTGCGTTTTTTTTTTGCTTTATGGGGCACATGCGTGTTGGCCGATCTGCAGATCGGATTGAAACCGCTTTGAAGTCGCCGCCTGCCAACCCGCATGGCAGCTAGGTTTTGGTACCCTGCGTCAGACTGTTGTCACAATCGCGGTGCTAACTGGCCGGATGCATTGCCACCCCAAGGAGGCTCCTCTCATGGCGACATCCGTCGATTCATTCCAGGTGAAGGTGTATCAGGGCGACAGCGCGGTGCTGTTCGCCTTTGATGTGGCCGATGCCGATCGCGCCGATCTGGCCGGTTTTGCCATTCAATGCACGCCGCAGGGCGGGGCGCCATATTGGATGCCCAACCGGCTGACTTTCGACACGCCCATCCATGCAGACGCGCCGCTGAAGGCCGGCAAGTACGCCGATTCCATCGACGCGCCGTTCCAGTCGTTTCACTGGGTCCACTTTCCGCCGCATGCTGCCGCGCAACTGGCTTACACCGTGCACGCGCGCTACTTCGTGTCGACGAACCCCGTGCAGCTG
>QJOB01000437.1:0-20600 GCA_004155035.1 Monosporascus sp. 5C6A | reverse complement strand
GATTTGCTCGACAACCTTAACTCCGTCAGTATCGTCATCAGTAAGTGGCTTAACCCATCCCCAACTACCAGCAAAACCCCAGAATCCAAAAGGGTCAAGCAAAAGCCGAAATATGTCTTCTCCTTCTTAGTGGTCCTCATCATGAACCACATCGTCTACCGGCTGCTTCGTCCCTTCGGCATCAAGTGGGGCGCTGTCTCTCGCACGACGTTCAGCTTCGTGCTCGGCACCATCGGCTCGACCGGGTACGCTGACCTACAGCACTATGTGTACAAAACGTCGACGTGCGGCTACAGCGCGATGACGTCCGAGATCCGGCCCGAGGGGGGGTTCGCGCTGTCGCGGGTGTCATTCTCGTAGTACGCGATCCCCGTGATCGCCACGGCCATCTCGGAGACCTTCGTCAACGTGACAGCATACGGCATCGCGCACTCGCAGTCACCAAGAACATGAAGGGGCTCGTCGCCTCCCTCAACCTCGGCCGCCATCGGCCTCGCTACCGCTCCCGCCATCCGCAACCCCTAGCTCGTCTGGCCCTTCGCGGCGCCACCATGGTAGGCGCCGCCATGCTCACCATCTTCTGGTTCACCTTCCAGCACATCGACCAGGAGGACTTCGTCACCAACACCGACTTCACCGACATGAAGAGAGACTCCCAGACCGAGAACGGCATCGAGAAGCGGCACGGTGGCGCTCCCGCTGACAGCGACAGTAGCAACGAGAAGAAGGCCGTCTCCGCGCCTCAAGAGGAGGTCAAAATCGTCGTCGAGAAAATGTAGGTGTATCTAACTAGAGGAGCGACCGTGACTTATTGTGTCGCGAGGCCTGGCCAATATGAATCATATGAAGAGCCTCTGCACTATGGCGATGCATTTGGCTGAGTGGTGGCTAGGAGTGGAAGAACACACAAGAGCAGTTCTGTATATTCCTGGAGATACCGGGGAGAAATAATGGAACTAAGTAGTTGCATATTCTCCGGTCGTATAAGTCATCATGGAAGGCTTGGTACTCCGTTCCCCTTTCCATCGATTCCCTACCTGGAGTCCAAGGGTACGTGAGTTCCTGCACAGCGACCTCGACAGTACGATGGTCTTTACAATTACACGGAAACCGCCATTAGTGCAAGGTAAAAAGCGCCTAGTAAAGGAGTCGATGGTTGGTTATAGAGACCGACTTGCTTCAGTGATTTGCCCGACGGCTCTCGTCGGCTCGGTGATAACATTGCTCATACGTATGAAGGAATATATATCTGGAATCCTAAGCGGAGGAGGAGCTAATCCATGGAGCTGTGGTCGGAAAGGACGAGTTCAGCCCCGCATGTTTGTAGGGGGTCTGAAAATCGAACATAAGTACTTCGTAATCGCCACCTGGCTACGTACGCCTCAGAGGCTTGACGGAGCCCGTCAAGGCGCCGCGACCTAGCCCGAAAGAAGTCCCTAGTCGTCTTCCTACGGTGAGGAACGACGTATGCGATAGGATCGCTATGCCCTACCGCTAGGTGGAACCTAGTAGCGTGCCATTGAAACACGCCAAAGAGACCCCTGTTGCATATGGAAAGAATGTGTATGAGCACACAATATACCAACTGACCACCAATCGCAAGTTCTGCCAGATCACTGTGCGAGATTCAGGCTGCGAGTTTGAGACTCGAATCAATCCAGCAGATAAATCTGGAGGCCTCCGGGCGGCGCTAAATGCATGTCAGGGCTTGCTGAAGCTGAGCAGCTCTACTACTGTAAGTAACCTCCGGTAAGTAGCTTACTAACGTCGCTGCGCCAACTCTAATTCGTTCGGCATGCATATTCGACAAAAACGCATGCGCGGTGCTCATCCTCGCGATTCGTCATACGTGGCTGAGCTTTCTCCAGGTCCACGCGGGCAGCACAGTGCATAGCATGGATAACGAGGTCGGAGTGCGCAAGTCTGATAGCTGTCGGCCCATATCTGGGCATTTGAGAAAGAATACGGGAACCGGGGGAAAGCCCAACTCACGTGCTTGATGCGGGCGGCGATGCTGCAAGTTAAGCTTCTGCCAATGCTTGGTAGGGAAGCCACACAGTAATGCTTGACGGGCTTGGCAACGGAACGAGCCTTGGCCAAAGCTTACCCGAAGGTACAGTAGGTTCGGTGGCGCAAGATTCCCTGATTGAAATGCATGCGACAATAGATGACGGCGATGGAAAAGGACCCGGGAACAAGGTAAGGTGCAGTAGTGCTACGTCACTCAGAGCCGGCAAGTAATCGATAATGAATCAATAATCAAATGCGGGCCGGAATGGGCCACTGCATCTTATGCATGACTCGCTGAGTGCATACAATGCATATGTAGAGAGATATCCCATCGGATAATAAGGGGGCAGGTATGACAATAACGGATAAGGTCGAAGGAAATTCAAGGTTAGTTAACTTAGTACCTGTGGATAAAATGAGAGCAATCTCATTTATGTTTATATCGTGCTAGTTGGCAAGTGACTTTCTTCTCACCTCCATCCATCACTCAAATATCTAATTCTTCCTTCTGCGGCCGCTATGATTCAGACCAGCTCAACTGATTTCGACTCGTCCCATCATACTTATCGCCATCTTGTTACTTGTATTTCTGTCGAAAGCGGGCTGGACACATTCGGTAGTGACATCATCGGCCCCCAACTGCCGCGTTGAGTTTAACCAGTACCGTACTGGAACACCATCTTCTCGGTGTAACAGCTGAACCACTAGGGTCGTGATGGCTTCATCCGGTTGTAAGTAATTTTCCCGGTATTTGGGTTGTATAATTCACTCTCACCCCTCTGATCCCTTCTTGCGATCGCGGTACTCAACTCGTTCGTGATTCGCGTTGCCCCTTATGAGACTCCACTAGTCCCCCCGAGATCAAAGCGCGCGCATCCCTAATAAGGGCCGTCTGGGTCCTGTGTCCACTTCACCTCGCCACTCCTCCGCACAGGAGACGTTGGGATCGAACGGGCCGGGTCTGCGAGACGACCTAACCAGACCACACTGCTATTCGTCATTCTTCATTGTCTGCTTGCCTACACAAACTACGTTCACCACCTGCATTCACTGACTGTAAAATCAACGGCTTATTAACATTGACTTGGCATCCCAATTCACGCACTTCTTATTTGAAACCTTGTTTGCCTTCTTCCGTTCTCGTTCCCCACACCTTGCCCTCCAGTTATAGATCAGCCCACGTTGCTTGTCTCCCTTCCGTTACTCCAGTCAGTGGTTCGGGCAATTCGCTGTTTCGCGTTTACTCCGGAGGCGGAAATTGCTTGGTAGTCGGATATTTACAACGTACACATGAACGTTGTGCACCGCATTGCGGATATTCACTTACCATGGCATCAGTTAATATGATGAATATTCGGCGCCAAGCCAACGTCGAGAGTCGCCGAGCGTCCGGAGGGAGCTTCAACTACAACCCTTTCAGACATAGTTACATTAAGCCAGCCAAGCGAGCGACTACCCTTGATGTCGAACGTGGAGAGTCTGACAAATATGCCGACACGGCCGGTCTAGCTCATTCCAACTCGGCACCCGGATACTTCAGAGGTCATGAGCCCGGGGTGGGCCTAGACTCGCAGGACTCGACCATTCCCGACAGCCCGATTCCCAATGGCGACGGAACGCGAGATAGGGATTTCGTGGGTGGTCGTGTCGGTGCTGAAGGTGGAGGCTTGCGTTGTCGCGGCACAACGGGAAGCGCCGCCGGAGGAGGCAGCTCGGAACCGAATGCTGAAGAGCCCGAGGAAAAGCTGAAGTACGGTTTTATCAGGCACGTCGAACCTAAGGAGCCCTTCACATGGAAAAACCAGCTGCGCCGTACCGTAGGAAGCTCGTGGATAAACGTCCTATTGCTCTGTGCCCCGGCCGGTATTGCCATTAATTATGCTGGCGTCAATGGCCAGATCGTGTTTGCTGTCAACTTCATCGCCATCATCCCGCTCGCTGCCATGCTCGGGTTTGCGACGGAAGAGATCGCCCTCCGTACAGGTGAGGCTCTAGGTGGACTCATCAATGCTACATTTGGGTACGTCCAACCCCTTGGGATTCGGGGGTATACAACCATACACGAGGGATGCTAACATGGACAGGAATGCCGTCGAGCTCATCGTAGCCATCATCGCTCTCGCTGACGGGCAGGTCATAGTCGTTCAGACGTCCCTCATTGGTAGCATTCTGTCGAATCTTCTACTCGTCTTGGGCATGTGTTTCTTGTTGGGAGGCTACAACCGATCGGAACAATACTTCAACACAACCGTTGCCCAGACGGCCGCCAGCATGTTGGCCCTAGCCGTCGGCAGCCTTATAATCCCCACCGTATTCACTCGCAACACCGGCATAGTCGGAGGTGATGTTGCCAAATTGTCCCATGGTGTCGCCATCATCCTCCTATTCGTCTATGGCTGCTATCTTCTGTTTCAGCTGAAGACGCATAGCGAGATGTTCAACGAGGAAAGCCAAAAGGTCCCGGGCAAGCAGTATGACATGCCAGGTAAAGACGTAATTAACAAGGTCTTCAAGAAGAGGGAGCCTCTCTCCGACAACGCGATCGCGAGCGGCCTTGCTCGGTCAGGCGCAGGTGCCGCTTTCACCGGTGCTCCTACCGAGCATCGCAACATGCAGGCGTTAATGATGGGCCCGAACACCCACGGGACAGAGGAAGCGGAAGACGAGGACGAGGGACCGCAACTCCACATCGCTGTCGCGTTCGCCCAGATGACTATTGTCACTGTCGTTATTGCATTCTGTGCCGAGGCCATGGTCAGCGGGATTGACGCCATCGTTGAGTCGGGTACCGTCAGCGAGGAGTTTGTCGGCCTAATCCTCCTCCCCATTGTGGGAAATGCCTGCGAGCACGCGACGGCCGTCACGGTCGCCGTGAAGGACAAGATGGACCTCGCCATCGGTGTCGCCATCGGGTCCTCAATGCAGGTTGCGCTTTTCCTGGTTCCCCTGCTCGTTATTATCGGCTGGGCTATGGGTAACGAGTACATGAACCTCGCCTTCGACGACTTCCAGGTTGTCGTCCTCTTTGTGTCCGTGCTGCTCGTCAACTACCTCATCAGCGACGGCAAGAGCCACTGGCTCGAAGGCATGCTGCTGGTGTGTCTGTACTTCATCATCGCCGTCTGCACCTGGTGTAAGTTTCTTGTTCTTTTTAGAAGGCACTGGACGTTTAGAAGGCGATTGCTGACTCTGCCTAGGGTACCCCGCCGACCTAGATCCCACCCAACCAGGCATTCAAGCGGGCATACATTCATAATGGGCTGGTACTTCCACCTCGCTCGTGTACGAGCCGGTGATCTTTTCGCTCTGGTTCTCCATTTCATTGTTACGCACAGATGTTACTTAAGGTTTTTTTTAACAGTATACCATGTCAGTTCCAAATGCCGCAGGTTGGAAAGCAGGCGTCGCACAACATCTCAAAAAGCGGGGGAAGGCATAAAGGCGTTCGGTTACCTATGACGCAGCCATCTGGGAATAGAGCGCTGCTGTCTTTTTTGCGTGCGAGTCCGGAAGTTACAAATTTGATTTTTCTTTTTGCATTGCTTAATTCGGCAGCAGTAATTGAGGAGCAATCGTATGCGCAAGAGGCAGTGTGGCAAGACGTGGAGGATACACTGACTACATAACAAGCCCCGAGGCCTTGCGACAGAACCGTACTAGCGTTCCGGTTCAGCGACTTCCACTATCTCCGTTGATGTTTCCCATCTGTAGGCTCATGCGACAGACTGGTAGGCAGGTGCAGAACCTAGGGGATTTAAGAGGAATGCTAGCTGCTATCGGTTTGTACGCCGAGTCCTAGACTAGAAGTGCGCGGGAGCTAGCTTTCATCTAGATTAATACGGCACTCTGTTCTATCACAAGTTGCTTCATTACGTTCCCGTGGTTTGCGGTAGGTAGGGCGGGGTTTGACCTGGCGGCGGAGCAGACCTCGGCTGAGAAAGGAGACTTGGGGGCGGGTTGACGACAGGGACGGGAGAATGGATGGGAACAGGGATCGAGGACTGTATAAGCATACTTATAGGAATAGGAGTGCGGGTGACATTGTCTGTCCGCATACTGGTCTCATCATAGCTTAGATCCCTCCCTCTTCTCCAATCCTAGAGATAGCCGCCCAAGCTGGTATCCCGCACAAACATATCTGGCCTAGTTCAAGCTAGCCCCGATCAAGCAGGGGGATATCGACAGGTCACACGGCCCGGTATGTCGTCCAGCATCTGTATAACTGTAATGCCATCAATGTCGGAAAGTGGATAGTTAAACAGAATGGCATGCTGGAATAGTAGGATGCATGTCGTAGCTTACAGCCCGTTTGGTGCCACAAGGTCCGCATTACTCAGATACCATCAGCCCATCTCTGATATGGAGCTGTCGATGACCAACGCGACGTATGTATGCAATCGTCAACTTACCGGAGATAGAGTGCAGCAAAGCATTATTCAGCCAGTTATATATCCACACTCTTCATAGCAGTTGTACTTCGTTACTTTTATTAGTGCGCACGTACATACAGCCGCGAGCAATTGAGCAGCTATCGACCTATCAGCTTAGGTACCCAGCCAGGTATATACGCTTCCCCAGCAGAGAACTTTCTTGGGTATGCATATTACCCCCCTCCTTCCACCCATCCCTTCATCGATCCATTCAGCCATCGAGTCATTCATGCAACCCCTTAAACGAACCTCCGCCCAAGTGCTGCACGCTACCTCTCCGGAAGAACAACGACGTCTGTAGCGAAGGCGTCGGCACCCTCGGGCCCGGAGTCTCGCCGGGGCTCAGGATCCCCGGCGGGAGGCCGAGCGTGGGGATGCTAGCATCGGGGATACCGCCCTCGCCGCCCGCTGCTGCCGCTTCCTGCTGGCCCGCCGCCGCGGTGACCGCCGGCGTGCCGCCCGGGACGTCGCCCCCCATCTCGAGCGTCTCCCGGTAGAAGTCACCGAGCCTCCCGGAGTCGCTGCAGAACGCCTCGAGCGTCTCCCGCAGGTAGCCCTGCATACCGTCCGTGAAGCCGAGGCCGCCAGGGCCAGAGGACAGGGGTCCGAAGCCGGGCGATAGGAAGGCGGTGTTGCTGTCCGCCGCCGCCGCTCCTGTTGCCGCCAATTGTTGCGGCGGTGGCGGCGGTGGCTGCTGCTGAGGAGCTCGAGGGCTGGGCTTAAGGGCGAATAGCGCTGGCCTGAACAGCGGCGAGGAAATAGGGGTCGGTTCCGCCAGGCCGTACGGCGTGTGGGTGGCTCTCTCGCCCGGGAGCATGAGGCGGGAGGGCACGCGGTCGCCGGCCGCCGCCTCCGCTGTGCGGCTCTGCGACGGATGGTGCGCGGCCGTCCGGTTGTTGTAGAGCTTATTGTTAATGAACAGGAAATCCCCTTCGTCAGTGATCTCCACCAGCGCCACGCCCGACCGGTGGATGTACTGCGAGTATCTGAAGTTGGGCCTGCCCCACGAGTAACTAACATCGACGTTGCTTGGGAAGTTGGAGGCGGCCTCCATGTCCAGCACGTAGTCGAATTTCTTCAGCAATGCCTTCTGGTAGAAGTGCTTACAGGGCGGTGTTTGCGGCGCGAATGAGTTGGGCTCGTAATACGTGACGGGCCGTTGAGTCGGTGGTGGAACTGCGAGCTTGATGGGATACGGCCTTCGGAAGGGATTGACGCTGGTGATGTTACAGGCTTCGGTGGTGGGGACCTCGACGAGACGGAGGCCGTGTTGTGCAGCGATAGTCGCCCACGATTTAATGGCGTCCTCAATCAGTTTTGGCGTCACGTTAACCCAGTCCAGGCGGATGTGAAAGCAACTGTCCGGGCTGTGGAGTCGGTCGTAGTGCAGGTTGATCCGTTCGGGTCGGTACGACCTCTTCCGGTGGTCGACGTCGTACTTCATCACCTTGCTAAGAACGACCTGGGGCCGCCTGCCGCTGGCAGTTCCCATGGTGGGCGTGGTAGAGCCAGAGACTGGGGAGTTGTCGTCTTGTAACGGCGTCGACCGCGTGATATTAGTAGGCCTAAGTCGAGGAGAATCCCGTTGTCCAATCTCCGACAAGGGCGTGGCGGGAACAGACGCTTGACTTTTCCTCCCGCTGTTGAACCAACCTTGCGGATTGGGCTTTGCGTAGTCGCTGGCGATTTGGTAGAAATACTGACCATCCCGGAAAGGGTGCCGCTTTTCGACGTGGACAAAAATCCCACGGTCGCGATCCTTCTTCGAGTCTTTGCTCGCATCCTTGTCCTTAGATTTGGCGTCATCTTGCACCATCAGCGAGTTGCCGAGTTCGACGGCCTCTTCTCGGCTCTCCAGGTCTTCGAAGTTATCAAGCAGCCATGTTGTCATCTCGGACCCGATGAAACAGTTATAATACAGCCGAAGGTGCCATCGCCTGGTCTGCATCTTGACGCCGCCCGCCTCCACAGGTTGTTGGATTGCGTCGGCTAGAGCCGCAATGTTAAAGTTAGACTTGGAGAACCGCTCCTTCCTCGATACCAATTGCCGCCTGCGAGATGTCGTCTCGAAACCCTCGAACAGTGGCAACGCCTCCAGCTCGGCAGCGACTACCACAGAAGGGTCTTCGGTTCTGTAAACGATGTCGAGCGGATACGGATCCCGCTGCTTTCTGACACCCGAGCTCTGGAATTGGCGCTCCGAAGACGACAGGACCCGATGCCGCTGCCACAACTGAGCGAGCTTCTTGATACCTTCAAGTCGTATTTCCTCTTCATCATCGCCGCTTGGTGACTTGGAAGCCGAAGAGGTACGTGCATACATGGGAATAAGGACAAAGCGAGCCCTCCAATACCTCAGGTTCTCGGTCATTTCGTCCGTATGCCCCGCGAGGTATGAATCGATATAGTTCCAGTTGGGTTCTGGCCTCGGCGTCATGATATCTATGTCTAGCGTCTGGTACTCCTTGTCGTGCAAGGTGCGCATGGCAGGCTTATAAAGTTGAGGAAACTGATCCGTCTGCGCGAGGGAAGCAGCAGGTTTCCGCACGTAGATGTTTACTTCGACTTCGGTGCCGTTTACACATGATAGTTGGTGTATTGTGTTTCCTACGCTCATAAAGATGCTCGTCCCATCTTCGACCTTACTGTTTCGAGTGAAGAGTTCGGCAACTTTCACGATCTTCTGTCCGAAGGCTCTAGCTACAGAAGGGCCGATGACAACCTGGAAGCCGTGGGAGAATCGGGCCCCGACGAGCTCTCTCAGGAACTCCTCGCGCGACTTCGGTGCTTCAGACACTTCGTCGTCGATATTTTGAGCGATGTTGTAAGGCTGTCGCTGGTATTCCGAGTCGAATTGTGCCTTGGTAGGAAAGTACTCAGTCGTTAACGGAACGGCCGCTGGGAAGGAGAGTGACTTCCACTTCATGACTCTCATATCGGCTGGCCGCGGGAACACGTGTTGCCACCGACTAAACAGTAACGAATCATCCATTTTATTGACATCCGGGTTAGATGGGTTCAGCACTACGAGCCAAGGCGCCATAGCAGCGGTAGGAGAAAGGGTAGAAGGAAGTTCCGGCATTGCACCGGCTAGAAGCTTCGAGTTGTACAGTTTCTGCTCATCCTCCGCCCTGAGGGCGTCAGAGAACTTAATGTCTCGGTCGTCGGGGCGCGCACTCTTCGCCCGAGGAGTAGCAAGCATCGAGCCAGTTAGAGTAGCAATTGGGCCAGCATTAGATGAAAAGCTTTTGATGGGCATCGGTCGGCTCGGGGTGTTCCTCGTCAGATCGTGCATCTGTTCGGATAGCTCGCTCTTGACCTGTTCAAAGGGTTGCAAAGTACACAGTTCGGTTATAGCCCGCGGTGTGGTTGGCCGCAGGTCGGACCTCACGGGAGTCGCTCTAGAGATCGGTGGTTGGTTAGAAGACTGCATGGCATTGACAGTTTCGGTCTTTAGTTCGGCGGTCGCAACTGTAGGAGCTGCGATTCCGAAACCGCGTTGGCCGAGACTAATCTGCCGTATAAGCTTTGGCGTCTTCAACGCCGACATAATAGATTGGGGTTTCGCTGCCGTGGAATCTCGCCGCGGACCGGACATGGTGCTAGTCACTTCATGCTCCCTTGGGGTCGACGACGATGCTACACTCGAGGAAAGGCTCACTGATGACGCGCGTGCTCGCTTGTCTGACACTGAAGTGCTGAGAAGCCCTGCATCTTCAAACGTCTTTTTCTTGGTCTTCTCTTCGAGGTCTATATGAACCCTTATCTCCGGAGGGGGCTGCCGCCGGGGTGGAAGACGAGACCTCGATTCGTCAAACGCCTGCAGTTTCTTCCACAACGACGTCTCCCCAAGCCTTGTTAGCTTGTCCGGGACGAATTTCTGGAAGCCGTAGACCGGTTCAAAGAGCCCATCGGGAACTTTGCGGTGTCGCAATACCCCAGAGGTGTGAGGCATGGCAGGTGTGGCTTTCCGCGCCGTGGCATCCGAATTAGAAGGCCTGGGGTAGGCAGGATCGGCATGCAGAGGAGTCGTCTCGATCTCATTAGTTTCCAGAACACTCCTCATCTGGAGGTCGTATAGCCTACATCTGGAGGTAAATTCCTCCTGGGACTTCTGAGGGTCATGACCGGAAGGCTGCAGAGCAATGCCATGGTACGAGAGTGCCTCCGAAGTCTTTCCGGTCCAGTAGGAAACATGTAACCACTGCGGAAGCGCGAACGCCCATTCGTCCGTATAGACCTTAGAACTAAGATCCGTCCGAACGGAGTGATCCGAAGCCTTTGCCGGGGTCAGCGGCTCGCTTAGCGAGTTATAGCTACCGGCCAGAGGAGTTGGCTGCTTAGGCGTACCGTCCCGGCTGGGGATCGGCCGAGCTTGCGGCCTCTGGTTTGGGGCTAGGTAATGAGGATTCCGATAGCGGAATAGCGGAACGGAGTGGAGAGGTAAGTTGGGAATGCAGATCAGGTCGATCCCAATGCCGTTACTAATAAGCGCTTCCGTGGATCGTCGTAGAGTTTCGTACTCGACTTCAAAAACGCCCGAGCCTGGGCTGATGACGACGATCGATATGCCGGTGCGCAACAGATCTCGGTCAATGTAATCATGTGCGTATTGGGAGGATGCGAGATTAATCGCCTCGAGAAAATTCCCATACATCGCTAGAGATGACTCAGCCTTGATACTATGAGCCGTAGCGCCCTTGGTGGAAGAGTCATCGGAGGCTTCGGTGGTGCTACCCATGGCATACTGGTGATGAAGACTGATGTCACGCCTGAATGTATTGAATTCCTTCTTGAGCTGGTAGAGAATAGTTGTCCATTCCCCGCTCGACATCTCACTGATAACCACGCGATAGAAATCCTTGTACGGGCGCCTACTCCCCGAGGTCTGATAACCGGTATAGTAGTCGTCATGTAGGCTGGCGTTTGCCAACTCGGTAGTCAACCCAGTGTCGTATTCCATCCTCGCGAACAGCACGATGCTGACCAGATGTTTCACTTGCAACCGGGCCCACCTCTTGAATAGTGCAGGCAGAAAACCATTGACAACCTTGTAAAACATGATCTCTCCCGAGCCATCCGAGTCGAAGTCCCACATCTCTCTCGCCATCTGTATGAAGAGGACGTACCTGGCTGACTCGCTGCGGAATATGGGGCGGGTATCACGGCCAAAGAAGGCAGAGTGGACCTTGCGCCCCTCGACAAAGACTGTAGTGACGACGGCCTTGATGGTTCCTAGGAAGTAGACAACCTGTCCTCTATATACGGTCCTATCCGCTAAGTCGTCCACGGAAAGCCTCCACATATCAGACCGCGACATGTACATGTCTTTGAATGTGAGCTCGACATGGGAAGCCTGGACAGCAGGTGCGGCATCGTCAACGGGACCAAGAACGACCTGGGACCGGTTTCTCATGTCGAAGGCATCAGCGATATGTTTGGCGACGTACACTTCGACAGTAGGATGCCTAGCCTTCAGCTCTTTTGTCATGTCCTTAACCACAAAGATATACCGACGACGAGCTCTACGGCGAGGCTTTGAAGGCCCTTCGGCAGCACCAAAGCCTCTGCGATAACTGGATTGCCTTGCGCTTCCGTAGTAAGAGCCTTGCAACCGGTCCTGGTCCGAGTCCACCGGCGTTATAGACATTAGCATGCCCGGCCTGATGGCGCCACCTATCAGGTCGAGATTCAAGAGAACTTCATCCCTAATGATGGACTCGTTGATGGCGACAGTGCATATCCGCTCAATCATACGCCTCGACGGTCGCGAGTCCCGGATTGTTGAATTACTCGACATGGTATCAGGTGATCGGGGTTCTCTGGGTACGTCTAGTGATGCCTTGTCTTTGTCGAGGCTCGTCTTGCTGAACTGCCGCAAATGCGATGTCCATTGCGATGCGCGGCGTTGTACAACGGGGGAGGAACTTGAAGCAGCATTGGGAGACATTGTGCCTCAAATCATCCCAATTCAGAGATGTCTTGATGGACCATAATGGGAACATCGAATCAGGCCCCGGGTATTCCCAAGCATGCTGTCTGCGCGGGGGCCGAGAAACCACAGCGACGGCCTTTGATGCGTTCTGGTTCGCAATGTCGTAGATTGCGCGGGGAGGATGAAGCCAGAGCGGCAGAATTCGCCAATAGCTTCGAGATTGCAATCGAGATAAGATAACAGACTTATTCACCGCCTTCCGTTCTAGTCACTACGTCATCCATCGCAGGCTACTGTCTGTGCAATGGTGTAAGTTACTAGGGAAGCAGAGAAAAAAATCATTGGCTCAGCCTTGTGCATCACCAATATCTTACAGTAAGCTATTCTGTGGATTAAGCTACACACGATACAATTGGATGCCCAACTCAATACCTAACTGATTCGTCCTAGAATGTCCTCCTATTCAACCGGGTGTGCTGCAATCCGCCTGCTACACTTAATGCAGAACCAAGTTGTCAAAAGGGCAACCCTGATCAGCCGACTCTCGCTTCGACTTTTCCATGACAACCTTCCTGGTTAGTTCCATCAACCTGTCTCCTAGCGCCTCGTCCTGCGATAAGCTGCTTCCTGGCTCGGGGATGGCTGGCGGGCAGATGTACTCGCCCGACTTGGTCGTGACTGTCGCCGCGTACATCGTCGGCACCGCAGCCTCGAACTGGTTCTTCTTGAAAGGCTCCATGGCGACCGACACACCGTAGCCGGCCAGCGGGAAGGGTTCATGGATGTCTTCTTTGCTCTGTTTGGTGCTGACGAAACCGGGGTGCGTCGCGTTCATGAGAACGTTGGGGTGGCCGGCATTTGTCACCTTCCTAGCGAAGTATCTAGCGTAGAGGATATTTGCCAGTTTGCTTAGACCGTAATTTCCATTAGGCCCGAGATCCCGGTTTATCTCCTCGAGACTCTCAAACTTTGTATCACTTGGGGCGGCTTGATGAGCATTGCTGGCCTGGTTGGAGATGCGAACAACATTTCCCGTTTCTGCCGTCTTCTTCATCAACGGGAGTAGACGGGATGTCAAGATTACGGGACCCATGAAGTTGGTCGCCATATGCCTATCGACCCCGTAGTCGGTCAATTGAAAGGTCAGGATTCCGATTCCGGCATTGTTGATCAGAATGTCAAGCCTATCAGTGTCCTTCTTGATCTGTTCGGCAACATCCTTTACTTGCGGCCAATTTGACAAGTCGCAGTGCAGCCATTTGGTTCTGTTCGCTGCATCCTCACCTAGTTCCCTGGCGACTTCTGTCTTGGCCTCCCTGACCACCTCCTCCCTCTTGGACAAGATGTAAAGCTTGGCGATATTGTGCTTGAGCAACGTGTATGTGCAACCATACCCGATACCTTCACTACCGCCCGTGACGATGGCGACTTTGCCGCTTAGGTCAGGAACCTCATCTAGGGTAAACTGGTGAGTCCCCAACTTCTGCGCCTCGCCACCAAGGTTCTCAGCAATAGTGTTCTAGCAAACGTTAGCCCTGGTCGCCGTGGAAATGGTTGGCTCGCTGTATATGACCCTGATAGAAGAATGCTACGAGCGGAAGGAGAGCTGCATGTGATGGTGAGGCATTGGCTTTCATACCTTGACGGTGTCCATCGCCTTGGGCATATGTGTCCTTCTCGGCGCAGAAACTCGATGCGGGACAGACGTTGAGAAGGTATTAGGGATAGGGGTCAACACATTTGATGACCATGAAAGGCAGGAGGGTGGATGTCGTGGAGCAACAAATCCTGGGGAGTATACGCGGTGTATTATGTCTCGAGCCCGATGAGTGGTGACACGCATATTTGTTGCGATATCTCTTTCCCACCCATTTAGAACTGGTATGGAATTGGATTATGACCGTTTAATCATCGTTGAATCACAGATAAGTGTCACACAGCCACCCAATTCCTTGTCGTGATGTAATTCCATGCTGATTGGTCCGAATCTATGACGCGCTTGACTCTTTACAGCAGCCAGTTTGCACTGTTGCACGCTGCCCGGTTGCCCGGGTGTACTGGAATTTAAAAGCAGGTCGAGAGTCATGTCTTGGAGTTCTAGTGGATTGAATTGCCATTGAATATTACCATCTGAGTTTCTACCTACTTTTACTTACGAAAGCTATGAGGAATTAAGTGCCACCGTCCAATGAATCATACTTTGGTCGACTATTCTCTCTACATTCATGGTGGTGTATAATGCATAATCCGAAAGAACCATACACTTAGATGGCGCTATGCCATTTATTTAATAAAGGCCATGGGAGCTTAGCAGTAAAGCCCTTAATACATCCCCCAGTCGCTGCAAAGGGTGGAATACCTACATCGGAAATTCAAATGCCCACCTGGAAATACGCGTTTTAATTAGAACGCTATATACGACTTATATTACTCCTTTCCTTACGAAGTCTGCCACCTACCGTTATATAGTTCGTCGATGCAGAATAATACGTACCACGGAAACCCATACAGTTATTGGGGTTATGCACCGAGTAGCGTATGCAAGTTCTGGGATTTGTAGTCTATCCGCATACCGGTATGTAACAATTGAAGTTACATCTACACAACAGGAGCTGCATACGTATTTTACCATTTGATACGCTCGCTACCTTCCCCGTATACCCCTATTGGAATTACATAGTGTGATATCCTTAGATATTTAACTTAGCAGTTGCTAGCATCCCGACAAATCCATGTCGTCCTTGCCATTGCCCGCCACTCCGGTGGCCATCTACCATGCCCGGAAGGCGCATACCCGATTAACGCCGATATCCCTAGCTACGGAGCGTCTTCATACATAGCCCTGGCGTCTGGACATAGACACTCGACCACTTACATACTTTCATACATAAGTACTTATTTCATAGTCAGTCTCTCGCTATCTCTGGCTGTCCCGGCGCTTCCTGAGTTCTCATGACCAGAATTGCCCCTCAAATCTTCACAAGGACGACATGACCAAATCTACAACCTTTGCGAGCGTGCTGCTGATAAGTATCGCCTACGGTTAGCATGCCAGCAAAGCATATATTACGTACATCCTCCTCGTGGACAGACGAAAAGCCCTGATCCCGTATGCCTTAAAAGCCACTTAATTGGCGGGCGTTTATACTGTTGCCATCCTTCCGTTACGGCTCCGGTTGAGACTCCGCACTGCTGATCTGTTCAGGAGAGTGCTGCATCAGACACCCCTCGAGCGCGAGAGGCGGCTCGGTGAACACTCCCGCATTAGTCACTGAAGGGATATCAGAAAACGCATAGATAGGTGACTCTGCCAACCTCCTTCTATAATCTTGGCCATGACCTCCCAGTGCCAGAATTTGCCTCGTGCGACAACCCCCTGAACAGAAGGCGAGAGCAAGCAGCTCATGCCTCCAGGCCCAGATCTTAGCGAGTGGAGCTGACGCACATCCAGTCTTACATCTGGCCTAGAAAGGAATACGAAACCCAGTCAAGTGGATAGAGCCATATAAGCCATCCATGGTCAACCTGACGGCTTGTCCTATACTTAAGGAGCCGTAGCTGGGAGTCCAGCTCCAACTGCCGGGATTATCCCATCCCAAATCATGGCAGTTGTTAAGCTCTCTTCGAAGCAGAAGCTTATCGTAACCATTTTCATATCCTTCACTTTCTTCGTCGCCGAGGTCACCATTGCCTTTTATACGGGCTCCCTGGCTCTGCTAGCGGACGCCTTCCATATCATGAACGACCTTATAGGCTTCTCTATCGCCCTCGTCGCAATCATCATCTCAGAGCACGCAAATTCCCCGCAGAACTTCTCTTTCGGATGGGCACGTGCCCAGCTTCTCGGCGCCTTCTTTAACGGCGTCTTTCTCCTCGCTCTGGGGGTTTCCATTTTTATCCAGTCCATCGAGAGGTTCATATTCATCGAGCATATCGGTGACCCCAAACTCGTTCTCATCATGGGCTGCGTCGGCCTGGCGCTGAACATCATCAGCGCGACGATATTACACGAACACCATGGCCACGAGCATGACAGCGTGCATATTCGTGCCCACCACCACGGCCCAGGGCTCTCACGTCAGAAGCTATTCCATCACAGCCATAGCAACGACGACGTTAATATCGAGTCGGCTATGCCTTGCTCGGATAGCTCGAGCCGCGTGCCGTCCTCGGTAACCCCTATTGGCGCCCACACGGAGCACCGACACACCCTCACCAAGCTGCAGGCACCCGGGCGCGACCTAGGGATGAGGGGAGTCTTTATCCACGTCATCGGCGACGCGCTGAACAACATTGGCGTCATCATCGCCGCTCTCGTCATCTGGTTGACTGACTACAACGCCCGCTTCTACGCCGACCCCTGCGCCAGTGTGGGCATATCGGTTATCATCCTGTTGTCCTCGCTGCCGCTCGTGAAGAACAGCGGGAACATCCTGATGCAGAGTGCGCCCAAGGGTGTGGACCCGGACGATGTTAGACATGACCTCGAAATGGTAAGAGTGGCTGCTGTCTTCATTTCTTTTTACCTTACCCTCTTATCACGCATTCTGCGGAAATCAAGCACTTGTCCACTCTGTGACACGACCACCTGGTATTTTAAGCGTACGCATCAGCAGTCGAAACGATTAAAGAATCAATGCTTGCGTATGGTTGCTGGCACAATATACGCCACCCAGTAAACTCACCTCAAGGAGCTCCATTCTTACCCGCCAAATGCCGGCCGATTGTATCTTCTCATCAGAAAATTCTTAACCCCTATGATGGCCAATTCTCTATCTCTACACTCTGGCAAGACCCACAAAATACGACCGGCTTGAGTGACTGACGTGGCACACCACCCAGATCCCCGGCATCGAATCCGTCCACGAGCTCCACATCTGGCGGCTCGACCAGCGGAAGACCATCGCGTCGGCCCACATTGTCGTCTCAAACAACGAGGTAGCCGACTTTATGGAGCGTGCCCGCACCATCAGCGAGTGCCTGCACGCCTACGACATCCACTCGGCCACCCTGCAGCCGGAGCTCGCGGCCGCCGACCCGGAAAGCCCCATCATCCTGTCCGAGACTGCCAGTAGCAGCGCCGCCAGCGCCGGCGGCTCCTCTTCGACCGTGCCGATTGGGAGGCGGCGCGTCGAGGTCTGCCGCATGGCGTGCAGCGGCGCCCTGTGCGAGGGCCTGACCTGCTGTAATTCGGGTCTCAGGATATGATTGGTGTCGTGTTTATATGTTTCAGACTGGAATCCGGCGCTTGTGCGGGCGGAGACTGTTATAGAAAAGGGGGCGGTCGGTTGGGCGAGCGTCTTAGATTTACGATGTAATGTTAATCCTTAGTAGACTTAATGTGACTATCATATTGTGATAGTATAGGCATTTGTACCATATGTGCGCGTGGGTTTTCAGTGTTGATAACCAGATTCTGACGAACTGTGTAGTCCCCACGCTATTACCCGCCCGTTTGATCTAGATGGACATCCTGAGCGCTTTGCCCTGTTATATAAAACCCCTTCCATACATCCAGGTTCTCGGCTATCGCTCAAGCGTTTCTGTTGCACATGCCTCAAGTAAATCCCTCTCACTGAAGGCTACGCACCTCATCTTTATTCAACAGGAGCTAGCATGGTACCGGACCATTTAAATAGCAAAGGAATTAACCAATCCAGTTCCCTCCAGCTCCCCTAAACTTAAAATGCCCGCCATACAATAACAGCAACATCAATGACGCACCAGTAGCAACCGCGAAGAACAAAAATAACCATGTCACACATATGCTCGGCTCACTCGCCGCCATGCTAACTAATCAATGGATATAAGGGATCACCGCATCACAGCCCAACCCCACGCGTCACAGAACGAGATGGGATGGGACGGGCGACGACAGGCTCCGCGCCGTCTCGTCCCACGCTCCGCGTGCCACCGTGCGTCTGCCGTGGTCTCGTGTGACCCACGACAAACAAACAACCCACCTAATCGCAACCCACCAAACCCATGCATGTGGGCTTATAAGGACATATGTAGTTGCTGACGGGATGCCATGTCGTCGGCCGTCCGTGCCGAACGAAGCTCGAGCACGACAGACATGCCATGGTTGGTGTGGGTTGTGGCCGTACGTAGTGGTTATACGCCTTTTATGCGGCGGCGCGGGCACAGCGCATGACAGCGGGAGGGATGGGATGGGAGGGGGCTCGTTATCCTTAAGTCGGATGTGGGTTTGTATGTTTTCTCGCTGACCTTAGGCGCGCGCACCCACGTTAAGTGGCTGTGGGCAATCTGTGTCCTCGATGACATGTAGCTCTGAATTGTCTCTTGGATGTCGGTACAGCTTCAGCCTATGGCTTAGGAGTACAAGCGCACTTGCAAATGTTGTATCTTGGATGTCTGTTTAGACGTGCTCGTCCTTCTTCGCGAAGAAGTGAGTAGGTAAGCTCTGGCCCTAGGAGAGGACCAATGTATCTGCTAGCTCTGCACGTACAAGCTATGGTAGTAGTGTGTATGCATCCTGCGAGGACGTGGTAGATGCTGTCCCCGGTGATTTGGGCACAGGGAGGAGACGATATTTGTATTACCATGCTCCCTCTTGGGGCCACAAGCTCCAGAGGGAAGACGATTTGTCTAATCCAAGGGAACGGATTATGTTTCAGCCGAGGACTCCGACCAGTCCCCTCTTTGGAGGTTCCTTGACAAAGCAACGAGGTCGATTGATACCTCAGGACGGCAGAACCTTACTCGACCTGCCCCGAATCGTCTTTTTCGTTAAGTACTCGAGGCTGTGGACTGCGCCTTTCTAAATCATTGCCATCAACAGGCTGCTGTGATACTACCTGTCTGCTTGGGAAGACCCTACGACGGGCGTCGATTATACAGGAAGTCTACACGCGCCCAGTAATCCGGCTCACTATCCTGTCCTATCGTCACGACATCCCTAAAGGACATCTAGACATCTCCATACAGTAAGTGTCCTAGAAGACTCCTCCGCGTTGCCGTACGGTCTATAGGACCCCACCTTCCCTGAGAGCATCACCCCTATATGTTATTGACCCTCGCGCCTCGGTCGGGTTCTAATGCCAAACAGCGTCACCCGCAGCACGATCAAGACCATTTCCAAGAAGACATCTCTTTGCAGATGCGTACACCCCACGCAGCTACTCCGTACGCTCCTACACGCCCCTCGTCTCGACAGGCTACTGATGCGTCAAGGACCCGGGATATACGTGCTCGTGCTTGTATCCCCTGACAGCTGTGGATACGAGACTAGTAACCGCAATGCAGGCCCTTTCAATCGATGGATACGATAGGGGGAGAGTTCTATCTCAATGGGCGGGCGCCTAACTAGCTGAGAGGAGAGACTCTTGCTCTGTCTTCCTTGCTTGACCGGGTATTTCTGTATATGCATATATAATGCATTACATATATGCGCCTCGTATATAAGATCAGGCCATGCCATCTACCTACCTACCAGGTGCAAGCTGACGTTCGGGCACTTCGTGCCCCAAAGGGGTTCCTTGACCCCCAAATGCGAGTTCTCTCAAGCATGACTCAATCAGTACCAGGAACAGGGAACCAACTTACGCGACTTGGCGCCGCAGCTGAGGTCGGCGTTTTCGTCCGCATGGCATGGCGTCGGGACTTCGTACCTGCGCGTGGAAGCACTCTCTATGTACGTACACCTGCATACGTACGTATGGCTGGCTAACCGAGTATGCGATCGTCGCATAGACGGATGGATGCGGACGCCGGGTCAAGCATCAAAAATCAGCTCCCAGCGAACCAACTCTCGCCCGGGGAGGGTTTAAGTTATGACTGCATGCATACATACGATACGTGCATATACGCATAAAGATACATCGAAGTCAAGCGCGGAGGTCGAAACGGTTGTCGCCCGTTCACCGTTACAGCTGAATCCAAGCCAACTCACCGAAATGTTGCGAGGCGATGAGAGACCTTACGTTTCTCCGGGGCCAAATGGTTTTACCGACGGGTGCCGGGCCCGAATGCAACCCAGCTAGATATGTACGACGATTGATGGACGCTGGCTACTTTCTCCGCGGTCTCGCGGGCACGGAAATGGTTGGCTGGCTGCCGAGACGAAGAATCGCAAATCATGAAAGAGGGGGCGTCGTGGAAGAAGATAACGATGAGATCTGCTCTTCGATCGTATGCTGCGTAATGCCCCTAACCGCAGCGAGCAGGAGGCTCGTGGTCGGCAGCTTCGAACGTGTAGATCTCGC
>QJOB01000436.1:0-20650 GCA_004155035.1 Monosporascus sp. 5C6A | reverse complement strand
TTTTTCTTAATTAGTTATAAATAGTCGGGGTTGTGGATTTTGTATGGGCAAAAGTGGTGCGTGAAGGGGGTGGTGCGTGAAGGGGGTGTTTGACTTACGGACCTGAAAATGTCTACCCAAGAGTCCGGACTGGATACTACTCCCCGCACACATTCCTCCGACTGAGTTCGCGCTTACCCGGTGTTTGGGTTCAGGGGTTGCGGCTTAAGGTTATATAATCTCGAAATAGGGGCAGATTAGGTTTCTAAGAACCTTGGGGGTCGCTCGGTGCGAAACGGTATGTGACGACTTTTAAGGCCCCGGGTCTAGGTAGGAGTTCCGACCAGGAGCATGCAACGCAGAACCCCCGTCCTGCTATCCCCATGGGGAAGAGGCTTGCGGAAGAAGCAGCTAATGCAATCCTCACTTCGCGGAAGTATCAGTGATACCCACTGAGCAGGCTCTGACCGTAATGGTGCTAGTTCTGACCAGATAGGCACATCCCACTGCTGCCATCTATATATCCTGAAGGGAATGATTTAAAATGAAATCAGAATAATCGTCGGCCTTTATGTCCGTTATCGAATAATCGAGCGTTACTAGGCACCGAACATTTTTTATTCGGTTGCTATTTTCCGCCTACCGGATATGAAGGTGGATCAAATTATTCTGTCGTCACCGAAGGGGCTTATGCGGGAATCTAAACTTAAAAGGTTACAGTTCACTATATCCTCCGTTAAGGTTCATCACTTGTTTTGAAGTGTCGTATTTAAAAATACGTTGCTCCGCTTCCCAATTTACTCGTTCTGTTGCCAAATCACCTTCTAACTCATTCACAGACCCCTTATATCCATTCTACGGAATATTGGTCCCTAACGACGTTCTTTTACGGAAAATGCACTAGCTTTCTACCTGAGAAGCTTAATATCCTCAATATGCCTGCGAATAATGTAACCAACCACGGGGCCAGGGGCGACCCGGCCATACATCTCCCGACCTTGCATCGTGCTCCGGCTAATATCATAGTTACGCCTGGGCAGGATGGCAATAAGAACAACGGGCACAGAGACGAGACAACATTCGATGCGGTCCCTCTTGGGGCACAGCACCCATCACTCACTGAAGATGGACTGAGGCACCAGCTAAAGGCGACAGATCCGGGCGTCATGGAGCAGCTGGGTTTCGGCTTCCCCTTCAAAAAAAAGTGGTTTATCCTTTGCATCATCTTCTTGATACAGGTCTCCATGAACCTCAACACTACTTTGTATTCCAGCGGTATGGCGGGTATGTCCGAGGAGTTCCACGTCTCCACCCAGACGGCTACATGGGGTGCTGCCATCTTTCTGCTCACATATGCCTTCGGCTGCGAGTTCTGGGCCCCCTGGAGCGAAGAGTACGGGCGGAAGTGGGTCTTGCGGCTGTCAATGCTCCTCGTGAATCTCTTCGGTATTTGGGTCGCGTTCGCTCCGAGCTTTAACCAAGTCCTTGCCGCGCGTGCCCTCGGTGGTCTGTCGACCGCTGGTGGCAGTGTCACTCTAGCCGTTGTCGCCGACTTGTTCGACCACGACGATCCCTGGTACCAAAAGGCGACTCTCTTCATCGTCGCTTCGTCCGTCGGCGGCTCCATTATAGGGCCGATCATAGGCGGCCCCATGGAGGAATACCTGCACTGGAGGTGGTGCATGCACGTCCAATATATCTTCGGAACTTTCGTGCTTGGAATTCACTGGCTTTTCGTGCCCGAGACACGCGCCACCGTACTCCTGGATAAGGCCGCGAAGGAGATGCGGTCCGCAGGGATGAACGTCTACGGCCCTGGCGAATTGGCTACTGAGTACAAGAGGCTTGACTGGCGCGAACTATGCACCATCTGGGCGCGGCCTTTTAGGTTCTTCCTCACGGAGCCTATCGTCCTGGTGTTGTCACTTCTATCCGGATTCTCGGACGCGCTCATATTCATGTTTGTCCAGTCATTCCCCTTCATCTACCGTCAAAGATGGCATTTCAACGCCATTCAGATGTCTAGCACGTTCGTCCCGCTATTTGTCGGCTATGTAATTGCCTACTTCTCCTTCCTCCCGGTTATCAAACGTAATATCAGAGAACGAAAGGAAAAGCCAAACTGTGAACGCGCTCAGTACGAGGCCCGCCGTAAGTGATTTCAGCAGTCATTCCTTTCCCATCTCCCCCACTCAGGTCTTATTTCTTAATTCCTGACTCAGATACGTAGTGTGGTGGCTTCTGTACACGGCCCCCTTACTGCCCGTCGGCCTGCTCATCTTCGCCCTGACGGCCACGATGCCAGGTGTGGTCGTGCACTGGATCGGCTCCATGGTGGCTACGTGCCTGATCGGAATCGCCAACTTCGCCATATACATGGCCACGATCGACTACATGCTGCGCGCATACGGCCCTTACGCAGCATCCGCGACGGGCGGCAACGGCTGGGCGCGCGACTTCCTCGCCGGCATTCTTACCCCGGCCGCCGTTCCTATGTACGAAAATCTGGGCGCGTTCCCGGCCACCTGGCTCCTCTTCGGTATCGCGGTCTTGCTGACGATCGCGGTGTACTTCATCTACCGGCGCGGCGCCTACCTGCGCCACAGGTCCAACTTCGCCCAGTCCCTCGCAGCAGAGGAGAGCAGGAACGAAGGGGGTCTCGTCAACTTCCTCCCCAGTCTGCCCGGCAGCAGGGCCGTGTCAATACGCGGCACCCCGCTCCACTCGCCCATGATTCGCTCCCCAGTCCAATCACCGTGTGCTACGCCGGCTGTCTCAAGACCCAACTCGCCGGTCCGCCCGGGGCTCGGCTCCAGGGGTATCTCGTGGTCCAGTTTCCCAGCTCCGAATGTACGCATGCCGCCAATGAACCCACGGCCGAGGCCCCAGGCCGGCTCGCCAACTGATCCCCCCTAGGTTCCAGCACCAATTTGGCTTAAACCGGTAGTAATGGCCCCGGCCATTTAGTAATATCAATTTATCAACATGCTACGCATAGTGTAACTGAGATAGGAACCCACCGTAAGCTAGTAAAAGAGCCAAGATTATGGGTATTGCAACTTTACTATAAATCACGTCAAAATTACAGAGACGAAACATGGAAATCGAACAATGAAGGTTTAGCTAAGATAATACATGGCCATCCGAATAGAAATAATAAAAGCAGATGATTATTCGCTTTTTGGCCGCCTTCTTACTGGACCGAAGTCCAATCGATGATATTCTTGTATGGCGAATCTCTCGTCGCCACACCACCAATGATTAGCTGCTTCACATCCGTTTTGAAACAGTTATCAAGGACCTGTCCGTTGCAAACTGGCCAAAGAGTCTTGTCGGACATGCGGCAGAAAGTGCCATCAGCAATGTTAATAAAATCTGGGCCAAGCGAGGTAGGGCTCTCACAGAGCTCGCGGCCAGTATGCTCAGCATTGTCATCGATGACAAGATTTCTGAAATGTGGACCGTTGTGATAAGTTTCGTTGGACCGGGAATATCGCCGGTCTTCTTGGAAGCGGGCAGAGACCGGGTATTTAGATGGGCCATATGAAGTTGCTGTGGCACCTTCCGAGCGTCGGCTGCCAAGAACCCAGTACGTGATCGACTTAGGGTCCGTGTCGGGGTGCTTGTACATCTTGAACGGCGGACCTGCATTGCAGAGACGGTCGATCCTCCCAGCCTGCTCTGAGGGGTCTTCTGGGTACCCAGAAGCCTCCTTGGAAAATTCGGGCCAGTGGACCTGAAATCCAGTTTGTGGCTGATCATTGTTCTATAAAGTATTCGGTTAGTAACTAACCATGTGAAAAGATATAGCGATATTCGGGGGTTGTCCAGAAGCTTAGGAGTACTTACGGCGTCGATCCACATGCAGTCCGGCTTCCTATCGGTTCCAGATATGAAATAATTCGAGTAGTACCAAGTTCCACCGCACTGACGACCCCAGTCGCCGATCCACGAGTACTCGTCTCCGCCCGGCCAAGTGATGGCCGCATAGGCAATGCAGATGGCATTGTCGTTGGCGGAGAAGAGGGCGTACGTGGCCTGCTGGGTGCTGCCGCCGTTATGGGGAATGGTGATGTCGGCGAATCCGCCGCTGTCAACAGTACCAGGGTCGGCTACCATGCCAATGAAGTCGCCGGCCTCGTTAAACAGCCGAACATCCGGCAGGTCACCACCTGCATTGCTGAGACCACCATCATAGTCGAGCCCGACAGCGATCCTAACAGTGGAACCCACTGACTCGGGGGCCGCAAAATTGTCAATGCCAAACTGGATGATACCAAGTACGCCTGATATCACGCCAATGGCTTCGAACACACCTGCAGCCATAACGAGCTAAGCAACCAAAAGGAAAGAACACCTGGTTTCGGCTTTGGAGGGAAAGAACGACGTGAGTTCGACTCTGAAAGAATGATAAGAGGTCAACTCTGAAAGAATGATAGGAGCTCGACTGTGCTGTTAGCTTCTGGCCTAGAACCCTGATAACTGACGACTCGAGAAGAATATATAGACATATATATACACAACGAAATGGAATCATGATAGCCTTGTCTAAGACCCTGACGCCATATACTCCGTAAGTTTCCATTGTTAGGGCTGAGGTTGCTGTCCACATACACCTGAAACTCTTAAGCTAACCAACTTCCCTTTAAGTCGAATAGACACAAGCCAGTAACCTATCGCCGCATAATGCCGCTTACTGGTGAGCAGTATGATCGACAATGGTATTATTGCAGGACTATTCAGTGATGGGTAACAGAACTCCAGGCTCCTAGCTACATTCCAGCGGAAAAATACTTGAGCCGCTTTTATATCCACTAGTCGAAATACGGGAAATGAATACTATTCGATTACCAACTTACGGACGGTAAAACCGTAGGATTATCAGGACTTCACTGCGGAGGCACTTTGCAGTGGACTCCCGGTAGGCTTGGTATGGGATTATGGTAAAAGATCGGGTAATTACTCGAACTGTGTTATCTCAAGCGTTATATGGTTGTATATGTATTCCTATACTTGGGGATCGCCGTTGACCTCGAGGAAATATTACTCAAAACAGACATGTCTCTACTATATCTAGTAACAGAAACGTAGGCTATAACTGTATTACCGTAAATCTGTACGAAATTGGGGTTACGGTACTTTGCGTTGCAATGCATGTGGAGCTCGCTTACAACAGCAGAGGTGGAAATAGTAGCATAGCTTACCAGCCCTGGAAAGACGAGACTGAGGCTCATGATCAATCTCGCTTGTCTCATAGGGGGTGTGGTGCTGGCGGATTTTGATTGATCTGGGAACGAAAAGGATTTAGGAACGTCGCAGCCTTGCGCTTAAGAGGGCAACTAGAAGGCCTTCTGATACCGCATGGAGAATGTAAGGGACTCGTACGTTCTCGCTTCATTGTCTGTCGCTCTGTCAGAACAATACCAACCCCTATCTGGGCTGTGGTGCAACATCTATTTTCCGGCCAGCGTGGTGCACGATGAGAGCGGGGCGGAAAAGGAGCATTCCACAGAGTAAAGCTTTTCGGCACAATTGCACGCTGCTCTGCTATTCGTAACTGCTTAATACGGATTACTTTTTCTATGGTACCACAACGTATAAAATATGTTACTTTCTCGTCTGCACAATTTTCTCAAGAGAAAAGAAATGACGTATTTGGAAGTTCGGTATTGGTTAATGTTACCTCGCAGGAGAACCAAGCACATATTGCAGCTAATTAACTGCAGGAAGCTTACATAAAGATCGACAGAATAACTCCTATAATGAAAATCCTTGGGGGCGCCTGGGGTAGGCTTCTATTCTTAGATACCGGAATCTGGTGCTTCTCGGCTTGGCCATGACAGTCTCATCCAATGAGAATACCCAAGTGCTCCGAGGGTTACATCCATTCTCATGTAAGCCGTTTCAGGGAACCGTAATGCAAGGGACCAAAAATCCACATGCGCAGTTCAGAAATAATGTGGCCCCCGTCTCGTTCGCTGTGCCTCTTCACTATGAGGCTGAGCTCAAAATCAGGTGATGCGAAACATAAAGTTACATAGTAAATAAAGTGGCTCGCTAGACGGCGCCTGTGTTCTCTCTCCCTCTCTCAAGTTCGTATCCCAACAGCATAATTCACTCCCCAGCTTTTATATAAATCTTGGTTGTTTGCCATCTTCATTAGACTTGCCATTCGCCAAACTCCATCTCGTCATTCTAACTCACAGGTTTTGACGTGAAACAAATTTTAAAGATGAGGCCAAGCGGCAACCACGCTCTGGCAATAGTGCTGGCTGCGGTTACAGTGCATGCTCAAGATCCGGAGAAAATAATTTATGGTTGCGTCGACGTTGGCTGCCCGGCCAGTACTCAAGACAGCGCAAACGACAACTGTACAGTAGCCGGTCGCTCGTTCCCATACGTGGGCACTACGCGCATTCTTACCCGCAGCGAAGCCCTTGCAGGCCTTACGTGGAGTAAGGGGTTTAATATTACCGGTGGAAGCGAAAGAATGTTTGGTAGTTCATACTACCTTGGTTCACCGCCGGATCTGGACTTGAGCAGCACTGGGGCGTGCGCCATCTTCTTCCACGGAGCCTCGAGGTCCCTATCCTTCGAATTTGGTCAGCCAACTGATGAAACAGCGCAGGGAACCTGCAGTGACGCTCTGGGGTCTACCTGCGTTGATGCCTTGACTGCCCGCGCTCGTAACCTAGACATTGGCGACGGCGCGAGCCCGGAGGAGGTGTGTGCCAGGTTGCGTGACGACCTGGAGGAAAATATGGACGACGCCTGCGCCCGGATTCCTGGAGGGTCCTGGACTAATTTAACTACCGCCGGTAAGTGTGGTTAATGTGGGCGAGTCTCATTTTCCTGGCTCGACCGATAACTGACTTTGCGGTGATTGCTCTAGCTCTCACGGGGAACGGTGCTCCAGAACCTATTACAAGCCAGCAGAATGCTTCTTCGAATTGCTGGCCTGTAACTGAGAAGCAAGATGATCTTAGGCTTGTAAGCGACTATCAAGTTCCGGTACGTATAATTGTCTTTAGTTTGACCTTTTCCCCGCGAAATCGACCTCGTCTAATCAAAATTATTTCTGACAGGGAAGTGACTCGGTCGATGATGCATATATCGCCCAGTTCGCTATTACACCTATCCTGACCTTGTTCTACCCAAACGGAGAGGGTAGCCTAGTCGACGCTGCCGATGCTTCATTGTCCTGTGTCAAGGTCATGGGACCCGCTCTGGCATCTCTTGATACGATGAGCAACGGGACAACTGACAGTGAGGGTGGTGCTACTAGCTTGTCGATTTCAGGCTCCTACTACTCCGTCTTGATTGTGCTAATATCTTCTCTCATTTCGTTCATTGCATGAAAAGGTTGCGGTCCATGCTAGTCGTTATAGATAGGCCCGCGTATACCGACCTAGGATCATGTTTGAGGAGATGGATCAGGAAAGTGGTCGTTAGTTACCTAGTTTTAGCGGTAGCTTGTGCAATAGAGCCTGGGCAACAGTCCTTGCCCTTCCTGGTTAAGTCAGTATATGGAGCTTTTTCCTGGTAACTAATAGTGTCTGACGTTAACGTGTACCTATATATTGAGGACTTACGTCACAACCTGTTCGATTGCCCTTCCCACTCGAGTCCACCCTTTCCACTCTGGTGCCTCTAATCGTACTTTCCCTCTTATCAAACAGGGAATCGGTGAAGTCAAGGGTCAGGTCATGTCAGGAGAGCCGTATAGTGGATACCACCCGCGGAATCATCAGGGTTGACATTGAAATGACTGCTTCAGCCATACTAGTCATCCCATATTATATCGTGATATCAACGGTGGCATTACCATACGTATCGTCCACTATTGGAACGTTTCTGCGACCTTTGTTCCGCCTTCTTCGGTAGAATCCACTGGCTCGTTAATCTCTTCAGAAATATATATAGCCCTTCCTGTCAAGGCTAGATTGAATACGGGTTATATCCCACACTGTGCGATTAGCCTCGAGGGGTTTGTGATTACGCAACACACACAGAGAAGCGTTGTGGTCTCCTTCCCCCTATTTCCTGCCTCTTTTCGTACTCCTATTCATACTCCGTAGAATAACCAATCCAAGTACAGGGAATATGATAAATCAAAAATTTTCCGACAGGGTTCTCCGGGGGGATCTAGGCGAACCCTCAAGGCAAAGTTGACCATCTTGCCAGATCTTCTCCAGTAATTACGGTTGGAAGAGTTGGAGTAGGGGCAGGAAGCGCACTTTTGTCGGTGCAAACACCTGTAGCTTCCACTATACCCGGAATTATTTCCCGACTCGATGGAATTTCCAAAGGAAGGCGACTGGAAGAGAGGGATAATCCATGGATGGGGTCCTTTGCGCTCTCCGCCAACGCTCGAACGTGCGTCGGGAAGCCTCTAGATTATCGGGAGACGGACCTCGCTCCCGCCAGGTCCCTTTATGGTATCTTGCTCTCAAGCAGGGCTCCGAGGGACTTGGATATTGTCTGAGGCGGCAGCCGAGGAGACGCGGACGGCTAAGGGCGGGAGGGTGAGTGCTAGCTCAAGGGGATCTGAAGTGTCATGAACGATGGACTGTATTAACATTCCCATCCCCCAGGCCGATTGTACCAGGGGTACATGTTTTTGGATGGTCATCTATTTATAACTGACATCACATCACGGGGGGTTTGCCTAGTCCGTATGTTGCGGTTTCACCTTGGAAGGTCAAGAACTCGACCCTGACATCGTTTTCCGGCGGCGTAGCGGCGTCGAGTTTCGACACTGGAGACTCCTGTATTGTAGCAAAACTGCTCATGCCCCGTTAAGAGAAAGACGGCTTGGAAATGCGAAGAAGGCATTTGCACTGTCATAGCCTAGTGTTTATTTTTATATGTCTCGTAGAATTCATCTCCGCCGTTTCAATTAGGAAACTATAGCTAATATCTCTGAGAGGGGCTACTCGAGGAAATAATGAAACGAATTGATATGCAGACATGTCTGCGCTGGAGCAATCAGGGAGGCCACTGTTCTGTCAACCCTGAATTCATGTTGTCTCAACCCTAAATTCATGGCTAAGTGATAGTCCAAGGGCGGCATCGGTTGGCCGCGCAGAAGCCATTGCAGCAAGGGCCGACCCATTGACCATTGATGTAGCATTCCCCATAGGTCGGGACACAGCTGCCCTCGCAGCTGACACTGATGATGGGCTGAGGTGGACCAACAATGATCTGCTGCAACCCGGCCGGAGTGACGTAGTGCTCCAGAGTTGCTACGCCGGCAGTCTGGAAATGGCACTGCGAGATGGCGTTGTAATCGGGGGCGTCGATGATGTTCACGGCGATGTTGTTGTTGTCTGTATTTCCTGTTAGCATATATTACTGTTTCTCTGCTCAATTCGCGAGTGATAATCCTACTGGTTGGTACCACGGTTCCGTCGGCTGGAACATCGAGCTGATACGATGCCGGGCCACCATGGAAGGTAAGATGGACGATTCGGGTCTGGCGGTCCTCAAGGGGCTGGGAAAGAGAAGCCGTAGCAAGGCTCAGGCCCAGGATGGCGGTCTTGAAGGATTGCATGGCGAAGATGGGATAGATGTGCCAACTTGATGCTCCCAGGTTAGGTCTGGTCGGTTGAGGGACTGAGGTGATTTCTACACCCAGGCTGGGAAGGTTCTCGCACCTTTTAATACTCGCACTCTCCCTATAGTGACGCGAAGCTGGGGTCCCCAAAGACTAGCCAGCCAGACGCCCTCAGTGCTGGATGGCCAATCACATGACGAACCTCCTCTTAGCTTCGTGGCATGGTTGGCCTCGAATACGAAGAGGACTTGTCTTAGTCTTTGTGTCCTAGGAATCGTCCATAAACACTCACCGACGGATAGGAATCGTCGAATCAGCACCCTCTGAAGATGCGTTGAGGCCATAAGGACCACAAGAAAAAGCAGATGTCGGTGGAGGTCAGCAGTCACGAGGTCTCTGAATTTTCAAGCCACATCAGATGACAGCGCAGATATGAGAACATATTATAAGCCGCCGCGTAGCACCAACAGGCCAGAACTGACACCCGATCTTACAACCACACCTCAGCTCCGTGGAGAAACGGGTGGAGTTCAGGGCTGAGGACTTACGGTGGGGCCCGTGTTCGCCGGCTGTCAGATACACTTTTACTAGCCCTGCTTATGCTCAGGCAATAGGGACGCCCGATCTCTCCGCAAACCCCAGAAAGCGGCTGACAGTCTATAAGAAGTGACGTAATTCCATTCAGCCAAGTGCAGACTCTACCCAACTAGCTTGC
This sequence comes from Monosporascus sp. 5C6A, assembly GCA_004155035.1. Classification (NCBI taxonomy): domain Eukaryota; kingdom Fungi; phylum Ascomycota; class Sordariomycetes; order Xylariales; genus Monosporascus; species Monosporascus sp. 5C6A. The sequence goes on along the minus strand of QJOB01000436.1, from coordinate 10,400 downwards.
CGCCAGATTCGTGTGGGGTAATACGAGAAATTCCACAACAGCTAGAGGCGTCGTCATACTCTCGAACCGACGCATTTCCTCGCGTGTTTTACCTTGACTATGTGACAGAAATCAATAAGCTGGCCGACTGTAGGTGGAAGAGACCGACGGTGCAAATCAGAGCTCGTGCAAGTCCGAGAGCTGACTTGGGTAACCGACCCTTGAGCCATAGCGGGGCTTGTGCGAATATCCCTTCAGTCTGTCCTGCTACCCCCCCTTTATCACTTTGACGCTTCTAGACACGCCACTACCGTATGATCCGACGTGTATTCCCAACTGAAACTTGCATGTCAGTCATTTTCCCGTATAACGTACTTAATATTCATATTGACACCGGCGCATTCAGGAATCGTCTGACCATGCCAGTAATATCTTTACACGACAGGGAGGCACAAGTCCTAGTTATGCCTTACCTATATTCACGCAATTCTCTAGCTGCTTGTATGGCTAAGAGCCGGATCAGTCCTAAGAGACAGGGACCTTTTCTTTTTACAGCGGATCTGGGCTATCACGAGAGCGGGATAGTACAGTTATACCTAGGACGATGAGAAGATTAACTAAGCTCTAAAGGCCTATGGACTCTGCGATCCCTTTGGACGTAATAAGGCTGAGGTGATTAGGGGAACTCCATACGGTCCCGTTACCGGAGCACCACAAGAGTCAGTCGTTTGTAGCCTTTCCCTCACTAACTCCGAGAAAAAAAAGCTGTCTCAGACACCGCGGAACGATATGTGTCGCTGTGTGACGACGATGTAAGCAGAACACGGAGGCAAGTGTTGCGTAATATCGCAAGCCCAAAAATCGCAAGCCCAAAACGCAGTAGACTCATAAATATATAGAGCGAATCGGCTATCGTTACAATCACATAATAATGGATAATACCCCTTAAATCCATACCTAGGCTGTATCGTTATGACCTAAATCCAATATATCATCTAACCGGACCGTGATATAACGTAGCAGCCCAGCCTTACCACACCATCCACATTTCAAGCAAACAGAGCACCCACGCCCATCATCCTCCTTCTTCCCCACCACCTCCTAACTGCAGCTTCTTGACAATCACATCCCTCAGGGCGCCGACATCGTCGACCATGTCGATGCCGAACCTGCGGCAAACGATGCACACATTGCCCCTCTTCCAGTAGCCCTCGGGACAGACAACGACCGCCTTCCCGGCGCCGCAGCGGGCGACGAGCCCGAGCTCCAGCAGGCTGATGGGGGCCTTCGTGGCCGGGTGGAAGTAGACGACGACGAGGTCGGCGCGCTCCTGCATGTCGAGCTCCCAGGTCACCTGCTCGCGGAAGGGCGGGAAGCCCTCGTCCTCGACCCAGCTCGCGTCCCAGTCGGCGCGGTACGGGTTGAAGATGGTGACGGGCAGGTCGGAGAGCGAGGCCGTGAGCGTCGAGCGCCAGTCGGCCCCGGGTGGGTCCACGGCGCTGGTCGTCCCGGCTAGGAAGATAGACTTCATGCCACGAGGCTGTTGATCCCGCTGCGGCGCATAGATGACTTGCGCTTTGCGCTGGGACATCTCTGCTTCGGTCTCCCTCATCTTGAGCTTTGATATTTAGAGTTTTATTGCTCGATGGGGAACGGTGAGACCCCACTCATTGGCATCAGAGCCGGTGACGGTCATTGTGAGGGCTGCGGCAAGGCAGACCCGTGGTGTGCAGGTCTTCACCTGATTGGTGTTGCCAGGGTATGGCATGTACCTGACAAAGATATCCTCATAACCACTTACTAGAGATGAAACGCACTCGTATATCCAACCACGTTGTTATATACCTACACGGAATTGACCTATTCCCGTGCCCTATTGAAAGTTATAGCTATTAGTTGGAGGTCGTTGTTCCGTTGAATGTCTCCAGCTCTATAGGTACACATACATACATACATACTTACCACCTGAGCGCTTCCAAGTCCGGTCAAGATAGCAGGCCACCGGACCGGGCTTTCTCCGGACAACCGATTTCCTTGTTACCCCTACATGTAGACTAAGGGACCCATGAGGTACTTGTACAAGTACCCTAACGTTACTGCTAGCCCAGCTGCATGTCATTTTGGCTCAATACTTGTGGTGGCGGGGTTCCTTGAAACAGGAACCAGAAGAGAAACTCTCGGTAGCATATATATTGTTAACACAACTTCCTATTTGTCCGACACATTTGCTGCGCATGTTTTCAGCCATACTCCGATATTGATACGAGCCTTGTTTTTTTCACGTTGTCTTGTTTCCCGAAAACTCGACAACTGCCCGACATGGACGACCAATTCAACGGCCGCACCGACGACGATCTGTTCGCCGATGACTTCGAGCCCGTTGCTGCGGGGGATGGGCAGCCCGCCGTCGTGAGCGACCAGACCCCTCCTCCTGCTGCGCCTCCTGTTGTGGCTGCTGCTCCTGCTACTACTCCAGCATCTACCGAACCCGTGACACAAGCAACAGCAACGGCGCCGGCACCAGCTGCGGCACCAGCTCCGGCACCAGCACCGGCGCCAGCGCCAGCGTCAGCGCCGGCATCCGGTCCATCTGCGCCGGCACCCACCGCGCCACGATCCCTCGCGCAGTCGCGACACGCGCCAGCGCCAGCGCCATCGAAGCCACGGCAGCAGCGCAGACACCGCTCGCCCGTCAAACGCGCCGCAGACGCACGATCCGCCTCCAGGGACACGAGCAACCACGACAATACGACCACCGCCGCCGCCACTACCACGGCGACGCCTACATCACCTCCCGCGCCCGCGGCAGCGGCAACCGCAACTGCAACAGCGACGGCGACGGCGCCGGCGACGGCGAAACAACAACCGACACCAAGCAGCAACACCAATAGCAACAACACCAATAACACGGCGTCGGCGATCGACCGGCTCGCCAGCGGTGCGAACCCGCGCACGAAGCTCAGCGAGACAGAGCTGGCGCAGAAGATGGAGCGCATGCGTATCGCATCGGCGGAGCGGGCGCGCAAGTTCGAGCAGGCCGAGCGCGACAGCCAGTCGCACGCACTGGCGTACGAGCGCGGGATGGAGGAGCTGCGGCGGCGGCGGGCCGAGGAGGCGGAGCGCCGCCGCCGCGGCGAGGAGGAGCGCCGCCGCATGGACGAGGAGCGCGCCGCCAACCGTGAGCGCAAGCTGCGCGCCATGGGCGCCCGCGAAGGGGGCGCCGGCGGCAGCGGCTCCTGGGACGAGGGCAAGGAAAGGGACGACGGGTTCGGTGGCGGTGGGAGGGGCAGGGGTTTCAGGGGCGCCAATGGCGGCGTCAGGGGTGTGCGGGGTGCGGCGTCCGGGTTCGGCGGGGATGACGGTAGGGAGGTGTTTGGGGCCGACGAGTTCCGCGGCGGCAGGAGAGGGGGCCAGGGACGCAGCGGTGGCGGCGGCAGGGGGTTCGGGGGAAGAGGGGGGCGGGGTGCGCCCAGAGGCGGCGGCGGCGGTGGGGGAAATTTCAACCATCCCGAGAGGGCGGGCTCCGCCAACAACAGCAGGCCGCAGTCCCAGAACGGCGGCGCGCCCGAGCGCAAAAAGGAGTCACCGCGGGCCGCCGTCCCGACGGCCGATGACTTCCCGGCCCTCCCGCCTGCGAAGAAATTGGACACCTCGAGCAGCGCCCCGCAGCCCCTCCCTTCCTTAATGCCGACCCTTGACTCGCCGCCCATCGGGAAATGGGACGAGGAAATGGCCGCGCTGGATGAGAAGCGCGAGGGTTAGGGAAGCGATGGGGTCTCTGCGCTGGCGCGCAGGCTCCTCTTATCCACCCAGGATAGGAAGGGATGGTATGGTTTATATGAGATACGTGTCAGAGGATAACACCAAGGGGTATGATAGGAGACAGGTATACCTGGGTGTCTAAGCACCACGCTTGTGTTAGAGGGAATCTGGAAAGCGCATACAGGACTAGGGATACCACCTTGTCCATGCGTGTCTACTGGGTATTACGATTTAATTCGCCACGCGTTGCTTACTTGAGGATAGAACGGGTGGGATGGCAGTCTGTATAGCCCGCGGATAGGCACCTTAAGGTTCGTGTTGGACACATACCAAAACGAAGAAGCATGGGGAAAAGCGTGGCGTTGATGCCACAATCGAGCTTCCACCCATCATGACCTGTGACAAAAAATATGGGCTTATCGTGAGAGGAGGTAGGTCGATTGCATTCGGATGGCTATAAACGTCAGTATCTAGAGGACGGAACATGAGCAGGCAAAACAGGATAATGACACATGAGGATACTGATGGGGGACATTCGGGTTATCTTCCATGGCAGCTTTTGATACCATTAATACAAATTATCGTGCTGGTAATCCCCGTGAACCTGTCCTCAAACTCCGACCGAAGCATACCTAATCCGTAACTCCTCTAATGCAAAGGCCGATTAAGTTTTTTAAACCCTTACATACTAACCGGTGATGCGCGATACGAGTCGGGTGACCGACTCTCCGTTCCTCGGACAGATGCCCCTCTGTCCCGGCGTTTGCGCACATTCGGTTTCCATTCTTCCTGTTTTTACACCGAGGGCGGCCTTTCTGTATTGTCGTAATCGAGCAGCGGTAGAGGTAGACCACCGGGGCTATCGACCGGCCGGTCGCCCTACCAACCACGGTATCCACGCGGACCTCTCCCCCCGCCGCCATACCCGCCGCCGCCGCCGCCGCCTCCGCCTCCGGCACCGCGTCTCGGACCCCTAGGCCTGTCGTCGTCGCCGGCGCCGGCGGGGCCGCGGGGGCCGTCGTCCATGGCGGACGGCATGGGGGCGCCCCTGGCGCGGCCGCGCATCTCCTTGGGGAAGGCCTCGTAGGTCTTGCGCATCTGGGCGTAGCCGAGGTGCATCTTGCCGTAGAAGTGGTCGGCGAGGCGGCGGTCGTTGTCGAGGCGGCTGAGGTAGGCGCCGCAGACGTCGCAGACCTGCAGCTTCTGGTGGCCGCTGGGCCCGCTCGTGTCGCTGAGGGCCTTGAGCTCGCGCTCGCGCTCGGCCCGCGCCTGCTGGGCCTGGCGCACGCGGAAGAACTCCTCGTAGGCGCGCGCCACCTCGCCCATGTCGCCGAGCACCTCGACCTCGGCGAGCCCGGCGGCCACCGTCTCGCCGAGGTCCCCGATGGCCTTGAGCAGCACGTTGGTCTGGCGGATCTCGTCGGGCGTCTTCTCGAGCCGGCGTTGGGCCGCGTCGATGCGCCGGTTGCAGTCGTCGATGTACTTGGACAGGTCCCGCAGGTAGTCGTACTCGAAGCGCAGGTCCCGCCGCTGGGCGTCCGGCAGGGACTCGTACTCGGCCTTCAGCGACTCCGGGTGGACGCGCGGGCACGGGCCCAGATCCTGCTTCGTGTTCGTGAAGAGGTCGTGCGGGCACGTGCCCACCAGGAAGGAGCGGCAGACTTTCGGATCCGTGAGGGAGAGCTGGGCGGCGCGGCTGGTCTGGGGCCCGCCCATGAGCTGCTCTGCACGTTTTCGTCAGTATCTATCAAATGATGGTTTGGGGGTCGAGGGCAACTTACCGAGCAGCTTTCTTTGTTCGGCTGCCATCCGTGCGGGTCTAGGCGGGATACTACAGCTCCGGGGAAACCTATCTGACTGAGCGGGTTGTAGGCGCTTTAAGCGTATTCATGGATAGATAGATGGATTCTGTGATGAAGTTGACGATGAGCGAGTATGTGAAAGGCAACGAGGCTGAAAAGTGGAATTCGGCGGCGAAGAAAAGCAGCCTCTACATACAGACAGCACAGCTACTGCTAGTAAGTGGAGTGCTACTTTAGTGGACGAATTAGCGGGCTTAGTGAGACAGGGGGTGGTGTGGTGCACTGATACTTAGCGTCTGTCCACTGACGAGGCTCCCTAAAATGGAATGAATTATGCATGTGGCTGTTCCACGTCTTCCAAAAGAGGCCACAGGGCTGATTCCTAGAACTCGTCCAACTACAATAACCGGCGCTGTATAAGGGTTTCCCCTCCCCCCCATGGACCACCAGCGGCCAAGATGCACCCCTTTCTTTCTTTTCTGATACCATCCTCGTTTCTGCTGTCCGGCGCCTTTGCTTCCTCGGATTACTACGAACAGCTAAACCTCAAACCGCTGCCGCAGTCCAACGTCCTCGCCAGCTTTAACTTCAGATCGAATACGAGCCTGTCGCTCTTCGAGGCGCATAACTTCCAGTACTTCCCACGGTCCCTGGGCCAGATCCTGCAGCATGTGGGCACCAGGGAAATGCACCTGAGGTTCGCCTTGGGCAGATGGGATACCGAGAGCTGGGGCGCGAGACCGTGGGATGGTACGAAGGAGGGAGGCACGGGCGTGGAGCTGTGGGCGTGGCTGGATGCCCAGACGGATGAGGAGTATGTCTGCTACCTGACGCTTTTCTGCGCATCGAAGATACTGATCCGAGGGACTAGGGCGAACCACAAGTGGCTGACGCTTACGAATGCCCTGTCCGGCCTCTTCTGCGCTTCCCTCAACTTCATTGACGAGACACGGACGACCCGACCTGTCATGTCGTTTAGCCCCGAAGGCGACCACTCGGAAAATACTCTGGAGAACCTCCAACTACTCCACGGTGTATTACCGAGGGAAGTGGTCTGTACGGAGAACCTGACTCCTTTCTTGAAGCTGCTGCCGTGCAAGGGAAAGGCCGGAATATCGAGTCTATTGGATGGCCACAAGCTATTCGACGCATCGTGGCAGAGTATGGCCATCGATATCCGTCCCATATGCCCGACTGGCCAGGAGTGTGTGCTGCAGATCGAGCAGACAATCGATATGGTTCTTGATATCGAGAGGGCCAAACGGCCAAGGGGTAAGTCTATCGGTGAATAGATCATGGACAATTACTTCCGCATATTAACACTTTCCAGGCAACCCTATTCCCAGGCCCCCCCCTGGCCACGACCTCAAGTGTAACACATCCAAGCCGTACCACTCGGGCGACACCTGCTTCCCGACCGATTTTAGCGAGGGGCAGGTATGGGCTCTAGACCAAGTCTTCGGCCGCATGGTACAGGGGACATGCCCCCTGACGGATCCGGACGTGCCCCCGATCTGCATCCAGGTCCCCCCCGGCCGCGACGTGTTCACGACGGCCGGCGCGAGCGAGATCAAGGCCCAGGATGGGAAGTCTCGGTGCTACAACACCCCCGCCAACGACGAATTCAGCCTGATCTTGCCGCAGATGCCACGCGACGGCCCATCCGCCAAGACCGACGCCGACGAGCTGCTGCCGCCCGAGACCCCGCCCCTATACGCCGAGCGCAGCCTGACGGGCCACGGCCAGGAGCGCGGCGGCGTGCAGACGGTCCTGACGAACCCCAGCCCCGACGCCGACGTCGAGTTCGTCTACTTCGAGAGCCTGCCGTGGTTCATGCGCATCTACCTCCACACCCTCCGCACCCAAGTCGAATATTCCTCCTCCTCGGCCTCTCCGTCAAACGCCGACCAGGCGACGAACAAGAGAACCACCGAAGATGAGCACATAATACAGGAGATCTACTACCGCCCGGCGCTCGACCGCGTCCGCGGCACCCAGCTCGAGCTGCGCCTGCGCATCCCGCCCTCCAGCAAGGTCACGCTCGCCTACGACTTCGAGACGAGCATCCTGCGGTACACCGAATACCCGCCGGACGCGAACCGGGGGTTCGACGTGGCGGCCGCAGTCATCACCATCCTTCCTCCTCCCTCCTCTCCTTCCACCTCTTCCAGCCACAACAGAAAGACGTCCAACCTCCGGACGACGGGCCTGCTCCTGAGCTTGCCCACCCCGGACTTCAGCATGCCGTACAATGTTATTATCTTCACGAGCACGGCTATCGCGCTCGCCTTCGGCGGCCTCTACAACATCCTCGTCCGCCGCTTCGTCGCCGCCGACGAGGCCTCCGACCTCGGCGCCGCCGGCCTCAAGGGGAAGCTCGCGTTCGCCGTCAAGAAGCTCGTCGCGCTCGCGAGGGGGAGCCTGGTCGAAAAGATCGGCAAGGGGAACCAGAAGAAGGGGAAGGCAGAGTAGCTAGCTGGACGGAGTCGGCCGAAAGTAAATTAACATTATGGTTGGGCGGGAAGCGGCCATATGGGTTCATCGTGAGCTGCTACTGTAGAGAAAGCGGTATAGATTAGATAGAGGGGTAATCGATGATGCATTTTTCAGTTCCCGGCGTGTATATCGGCTTGTCAGGATTTATAAGCCGTCTGTCAGCGGTAATTCGATTAATCCCTCTCGTGATTTCCCACCCTGTCGGTTCTACGGCGGTATTCCTAGCGCCTGGATTAACCCGTAAACCGCATTCCTATTTGATATCGTATACTAGAAAGAACGTAAATTGCTGGAGCAGTAGGAGTCGGGATCCCGCTACCTTAGCAGGAGGCGCTTCCGATACGACTTGGAATATGCAAGCAATAAGTTAACCCACGTTGACAATAGGGATATAAGAACTGAATACGATATACATCATCCGCCAATTGTGTGAACCGAGTCGACCAGCCTGGAGGCTTGCTTAACTACACATCTACATATACTTAGCCAACTGGTTTGGGGCGTTATATCTCCTTAATCTGAAATATTGAGATTCGGTATCCCGAGAACACACTCGATAAACGAAATGACCGGCAAAAGACGGGCTGGGGCGCGATCGAAGTCAGCAGACCACAATGAAACAAAGATGCTCACGCTACGTCATGAAGATGATCCACTCGTATACTTTTTTTTGGGGCGGAACTTTGGGGGAAAAGAGAGGAGAGGCAGCCGTATCGTCGTAACATCTAAGGTGAGCATAGCCACTTGCTCCATAACGATGCGAAGAACAAACGGATGAAGTTGCTCGATTGTATCAACAAACCAGAGCGGGCTACGAAACCGATCTGCGGGCGGCATCCCACAGGCCACCTTGTCACCCAATCTTGTCCGCGGCATAGATAGACTACCTCACTAGTACTCCCAGCTGTAACCCCGACCTCGCTTGAAACGCGCATTATCAATTTGCACCACCTTCGTAGACCACGTACGACGCGGATGCCATGGGCAGGCCTCTCGACTTACATAGACGATATGAGATGATTACGCGATATACCTTCTGTAGGGGGTGACGGGAAGTCGATTATGTCGCGACGAAGGAGTTTGTAGGCTGCTTCTAGCGATTTAGGAGCCGTCTATGCTATAGTTAGGAACGCCAAATGGCGAAGCAAAATATGGTTTCCGGAAATAGGTAGTCCCTATGTACTAGTCAACTACAAGTCACAGGGTTATTTTCAGTTACCTACCTAGGTTACCTCTTGTTAGCCGTAATATATCACACGGGATTAGGATGTATATAAGCACAGAGGATTATCTGGTATATGACCTCGTCGATTTCATTCAACAAAAAAAATGTCGGAAGATTAGCAACCTGCAATAGAGGTGAGCATTAGTAGAACCATCCGTCATGTCCAAGTATATACAGATTTGTATGTGATGCTCTACCATAGTATGGTGGTAAGTGGCCCTGGTAGAGGTAACTAACTAACCATACCCCTGTGACTAGGTCGCAGGGGTTACAGGTGAATATTAGTTAGTTGCCTCCACCGCCCCGCAAGGGGGAACCGTTAGATTAGTGCCACCGCCTCCAAGCCTCACTTTACACCGCCACGCCCCATATTTTCTGGGCCTTACGTACCACCTCCAAATCCTTGGAGGTGGTGCGAAAGGTTCGCTTTAAACGCGGTTAAAAGATAAGTAAAGTACAGCCTTAAACCAGACCTTTAATATAATTTATTTAAAACGAAAATATATTTTTAAAAATATAATCATATAATACTAATACAATAAATTAAATTAAAATTACAATAAAAAGTATTTAATTAATAATAAATAACTTAAAATATAATTTTAAATTATATTAAATCCGGTTTATATATAATTTAAATACGGTTTATATACAGTTTATATACGGTTTAAATACGCTTTAAATAGACATTAAGTACGATTTAAGTTTTGTTTTAATTAATATTATTATAGTATGATATATATAATATAATAGATTATTAAAATAATAATAAAAGTTTATTTTTATCATAACTAAAACAAATAAACTAAAACTTATATATTTACGATTAAAATAGGCAATTTAAAAATGAAATTACTTAATAGAAAATAATAAAAGGTAAATATATATATATATAAAATAAATAAATATATAATAAAAATAATAAAATATAAAGTATAATATATATCTTGTTTTTATTTAATATAAAAATATTCTAGAATATATATTCCAAAAATAAACTTTATACGTTATTATTTTTAATATTATTAGATATAATAATTATATTTCGAATATAGTTAAATATAAATTTACAAAGTATATATAATAATAATAATAATAATAATAATAATAATAATAATAATAATAATAATAATAAT
>QJOB01000435.1:0-20666 GCA_004155035.1 Monosporascus sp. 5C6A | reverse complement strand
GCGCCCAACCAGCTCGCGCTCAACGACTGCAACAGCAACAACTCCGACCCATCGCCCGTGAACAACACGAACTACGTGTTCTTTTCGTCGACGAGCGCCGGCGGCTACCAGCTCTACCTGGGCGACGCGAGCACCGGCCAGCGCTGGAGCCTGTCGCAGTTTGGCGTGAACTCGGACACGACCAAGGCCAAGCTCGGCTCGAACTACTACGCAGGCACGCCGACGGCCGCCGCAAAAGCCATCACGCTGCTCTCCCAGGGCAAGCCGGCCAGCGCGTCGTCCAGCTACAGCGCCAGCCTCGGCCCGGCCTACGCGTTCGACGGCAACACCACCAGCACGCGCTGGGATTCCGTGGAAGGCGTGGCCGGCGCGCAATGGCTGATGGTCGATCTGGGCGCAACCCGCACCATCACCGGCGTCGATCTGTACTGGGACGCAGGCGCCAAGGTGTATTCGATCCAGACCTCGAACGACGGCGTGAGCTGGACGAACATCTACTCGACGTCGAGCGGCGCCTCGTGGGGCCATACGTCACTGACCAACCTCAAGGGCAGCGGCCGCTATGTGCGCATGTACGGCACGCAGCGCGCCACGCAGTGGGGTTACTCGCTGGACGAAATGCAGGTGTGGGGCTACTAAGCCGCGGTATCCGCATCAGCATCAGCATCGCCTGACATGACAACGCCCCGGTGGCTTCGGCCATCGGGGCGTTTGTCATGGGTCAGGGGGCCGATCAGCAGCCAGCATTGGGGCCTACCCCTAAATTGTCAAAAGCTGAACATTCAGCCTGGGCACGGCTCGGCACGATGGCGTCTCCGCACCACGCCAGAGGATGACGATGCCCTCCCGCACACCACCGAACAGCACCCCGCACGGCATGAGCCGGCGCGATTTCCTGACGCTCGGCACCGCCGCCGCCAGCCTTGGCGCGCTGGGCTTGAGCCTGCCGGAAGGTGCGCATGCCGCTACGCACGCGAATGACGCCAGTTGGCACGCCGGCCAGCTCGCGCACCTGATCCCGGCAGCCAGCCACGACCGCTTTCTCATCAAGGCATCGTTTCAGGCGCCGCTTGCGCGGGCACCTTGGTTGATGGTCAATGGCAGGCGCGTCGCTGGGGAGCAGACGGATGCCGCCGGCCGCTTCTGGCGCTTCGACGTGCGCGGTCTGCAGCCCGCCACGCAATACACGCTGCGCATTGTCGATGCGACCGGCAAGCCGCTGGCCGACGCGTGGCCGCTGCGCACCTTTCCGTCACCGGATGCCACGCCCGCGCGACTGCGCATCCTCGCCTACACCTGCGCCGGCGGTTATGACGGCCCGCCCTTGGCCGGCAAGACCGCGTGGCTGGACATGAACGCACGCCGCCGGCTCCTGGCACGCGGCATGTCGTTTGCGCCAGATACCGTCATCGCCAACGGCGACCACATCTACTGGGATCTGCAGACCTCGCAGAACAAGCCGTTCGCACGCCAGGTGCGCGAACTGATGTGGGCCAAGTTTGGCGGTGCGATCGATACATCGGTGCCGATGTCGCACCCGAAGAACGAAGCCATCTTCACGCGCGTGTGCGACTACCAGATCAGCGGGCTGTACGGCACCACGCTGCGCTCCACGCCCGCATATTTCCTGACCGACGATCATGACACCTTCGAGAACGACGAGTTCGACGACAAGGTGGCCACCCTGCCGCCGGAGCCTTACGGGCTGGTCGGCGCAGAGCTGACGCAGCGCCGCTACTACCCCGAGTTCCTGCCCGACGCCAACCGCCCCGTCTGGTTGCCCGGCGGTGACAAGGCCGGCATGCCCACCGACACCAACAGCGCTTTCGGCACGCTGCGTTACGGCGCATTGCTTGAAGCCGTGCTGTACGACTGCCGGCGCTTTCTCGACAACAAGGGCATCCACGCACGCGTCGTGCCGCAATGGGTGGAAGACTGGCTCGTGGCGCGCACACGCGCTGAAGACACCGCGCACTTCTTCCATGTGCCCTCACTGCCGTTTGCGTATTCGTCGGGCAAGCTGGGCGATTGGTATCCGGATTTGCTCGACAGAAAGACCGGCCGCCTCGTCGCCAACGAACCCAAGGCTGGCTGGCAGAGCGGTTGGCACGCCCAGCACCAGCGCCTGGTGGCGGCGCTTGCCCAGCAGAAACAGCGCGCGGCCGTCATCGTGCAAGGCGACTTCCATGCATCGGCGGCCGGGTCGATGTCGCGTTCGGGTGATCTGGCGCTCGCGCAACCGGTGCATACGGTCATGACGGGCACGCTTGGCACTGGCGACCTCGCTTTCCCTTCAGCATTCCGCAGCATCGAGACCACGCCGGCACTGTCCGTGGCCATGCAGGAGGCGCTACGCCCAACGGAGAAAAACGGCTTTACCATCATCGACGTGACGCCCGAGAAGATGACCTTCTCGCTGTTCATGTGGCGCCCGCCCGAGCCGGTGGAAGCCATCGATACGCTACAGCCGGCGCTGGTGTACGAGGTGCCGCGGCTGGCGTGAGAAGTCAGCACAACAACTAGGAGACGCATGGCGAAGATCTGCATCGTGGGGGCCGGCTCGATCGGCTGTTACCTGGGTGGCCGTCTGCTGGCGGCCGGCGCCGATGTCTCGCTCGTGGGCCGTGCACGCATCGGCAACGAGCTGAGCGAACACGGCCTCACCTTGACGGACTACCGCAACGGCCGCTGGCAGGTGCAGCCGGCGGCGATCCGCTACATGGCCGAGCCCGGCGACGCCGCCGATGCCGATCTCGTGCTGGTGACCGTGAAGTCCGCTGCCACGCAAGCCGTTGCCGATGAACTGAAGCCGGTGCTGCGCGCGGGCGCCATCGTCGTCAGCTTCCAGAACGGTCTGCGCAATGCCGACGTCCTGCGCGCCGCCCTGCCGCAGCAGATCGTACTGGCCGGCATGGTGCCCTTCAACGTGATGCAGCCTGGCCCGGGCGCCTTTCATCAGGGCACGGCCGGTGAATTGGAAGTGGCGGCATCCCCCACGCTGCGGCCGTTTCTCGATGACTTCCTCCGCGCCGGTCTGCCGCTCACGGAACGCACCGACATGGCAGCCGTGCAATGGGCCAAGCTGCTGCTCAACCTGAACAACGCCATCAATGCACTGGCCAACCGGCCGCTGAAGGAAGAGCTGTCGCAGCGTGCGTACCGGCGCTGCCTCGCGCTGGCGCAAACGGAGGCACTCCGGCTGCTGTCGCGTGCGGGCATCCAGCCTGCCAAGCTAACGCCGATACCGCCGACGTGGATTCCACGCCTGCTTGCCACGCCCGATGCGGTGTTTGCGCGACTGGGCGGCAAGATGCTCGCCATGGACCCGCTCGCACGTTCGTCCATGTCCGACGATCTGGCCGCCGGGCGCACGACCGAAGTGGACTGGATCAACGGCGAAGTGGTGCGCCTGGCCGAGCGCCTGGGGCAACGCGCCCCCGTGAATGCGCACCTGTGTGCGATGGTGCATGCCGCCGAATCTGCTGGCACGCGCCCGAGCTGGTCCGGCAACGATCTGTTGGCGGCCTTGCGTGCAGCGGGTTAGTCGGCGCCTGCTTCGCTGGCATCCAGCAACAACGCCATGTCCTGAATCTCGATGTGGCCATAGCGCAGGCGGATCGCACCGAGCTTGACCAGTGCCTGCAGCTCCTTGCTCAGCGTCTGCCGGCTGATGCCCAGCATCATCGCCAAGGCGTCTTGCGAGGTCGAAATGCTCGCGCGCCCCTCTGCCGATTGCGACACATCGCCGTGCGCGAGTGAAGCAATGCGCCGCGCCACACGCGCCCGCGTACCGTGCAGTGCCGCACTCGCCAGCGAGCCATACGCCAGCCGCAAGCGCGCTGCCACCAGCCGCGCAATCGCCCCGGCAAACGCGGCATCACGCATCAATGCTTCAAAGCGCGCCACGCTCACCGCCAGCACTTCCGAATCTTCCAGTGCAATGGCGCAATGGCCGCGCGGTTGTTGATCGAGGGTCGAGACCCCGCCAAACCAGTTGCCTGGCTCCACCAACGTGAGGATGGCTTCATCTCCGTCTGCATTGAAGATGGAGAGCTTGAGCGCGCCGCTGGCCACGCCAAAGAACGCGTGCGAACTGGCGTCCAGGGGATCGCCCTGACGAAAGAGAAATGCGCCGGCGGCGATTTGCACGGGCACCGTGGCTTCGAGCAGCGCCTCGGCAACGTGCGGAGGGAGGCTCCGGAACCAGGGGTTGGCGGCAAATGCGTTCATCACGATTCAGTTTCCGCACTTAGCCTCGACGGCCTAACACCCAACCCACCGACAACACATATCGACTGCCGCCCACCACGCGCGTCACGCTGTGCTCGCACGCGTCGGGGCGGAACAGCTTGATGCGTCGAGTCTGGAAGATCGGCTTCGCGCAGACAAACTCGCCGCCCGTGCGTGGCGACTTCAGCACGATGTTCAGCCGGTAGTGCCGGCCATTGGTGACGGGGTCGGTATGCGGTGGAATTTCCGAGCCGTCCGGATAGCGGATCAGGTAGCTGTCGAACGGGATGGGCCATAACGCGGTGGCCAGCAGCATCTTGTCGTAGCCCGTGCCCTGGCGGCCGCGCTGCCAGCGAAAGGCGGTGCCGAAGAATGCGCGCACGGAAGACATGGAAGCGAAGCAGCCCGATGGAATCCGGGCATCTTAGCCGGGAACTATCGGCGCTTGTCGAATTTCTTCCAGTACTGGAACGGCTCCTGGTGGCACTCGTAGTCCAGCTCGGCCACGCGCGTCTGCAGGCGTTCCTGCACCTCCTGCACGGCAAGGTTGTAGACCGCGGGGCCGATCTCTTCAAGAAAGAAACTCAGCAGCGCGCCAGCCTGGATGTTGCCGATGCGCTCGTCCAACTGCTCGGTGAAGTAGCGGTGGATGGATTGGACGGCTTCTTCGCGGACGTCGCGGAAAGCCAGTGCAGAAAAAGAGACGCCGACAGCGTTGTCAAATCGACAGGCTTTGCGCAAACGCCGGCGTGCCGGAGCGGCTGAAATGGCGCCATATCGGGCTCTGCGGGCAAGGAACTTGCTGGTGCGCGGCGCGGTTGCGCATGCGGGCATGCGTCGCCTATCGTGTCATCAGCACGATTGCATCGCACGCCACGCCGGGGAACCCGCATGCGTATCGAACTGAACCACACCATCGTCTGGTGCCGCGACAAGCAGAAGTCCACGCGCTTTCTGCGCGACATCCTCGACCTGCCCGAGCCGATCCCGTTCGGGCAGATGCTGGTCGTGCCGCTATCGAACGGCGTATCGCTCGACTTTTTCGACAGCGATGCGCCCATCGCCATGCAGCACTACGCCTTTCTCGTCAGCGATGCCGAATTCGAGCAGGCGTTCGCGCGCATCCAGGCGAAGGGACTGGCGTACTGGGCAGACCCCGCGAAGAAGCGCCTGGGTGAAACCTACGAACACAACGGCGGGCGCGGCCTGTACTTCGACGATCCGGATGGGCATTTTCTGGAGATCATGACGCGGCCGTATGACCTGGGATCGTAGCTCGCATACCTTGCGCCTCTCGGGCAGTGCGACCAAGGCACACATCCGCCGGACTTCGTAAGGCATCGGCACGAAGGCGATCTTGTACGGCACCGCGACAGCAGCCGCGCGGATTGCCGTTGCCTTGCGCGCGACGCTACGCCACCGCAGCCACGTTGACCACATCGGCCGCGCAGATGCGATCGCGCCCCTGATACTTGGCGTCGTAAAGCGCGCGGTCTGCGCGTGCGCTCAGCCGATCGAACGATTCGCCGGGCTGCCACACGGCCACGCCACCGCTGAGGCTGTAGCGGCACGACTGCGCACCGGCCATGACAACGTGCGCGGCAGCGGCCTTGCGCAATCGATCTGCAAGGTGCATGGCATTGCCGCTGTCCGTGTCGGGCAGCAGCAGCGCAAACTCTTCGCCGCCAATGCGCCCGAGTACGTCGGCGGGCCGCAACTGTGCTTGCGCCATCTGCACGAACGCGCGTAACACAGCATCGCCGGCAGCATGGCCGAGGGTGTCGTTGATGCGCTTGAAATGATCCAGATCGAGAATCAGCAATGCCAGCGGCCTCGCGTGCCGCAGCACACGGCCAACATGGCGGCGCGCCAGCGCCTCGAAGCCCTGGCGCGACAGCGCACCGGTCAGGAAATCGCGGTTGGCCGCATCGCGCGCGTCTGCCAGCAGGGCGTCATGCACCATCAGCATGGCCGACATCGACAGGATGGGCATGATGGCCGCTGCCACCACGAGCAACAGCACGCTGCCGGCGGTGGCAAACATGCTCGGATTGGACGCCGCGTGCAGCGTCAGGAAGTAGACGCCGCGTACGAGCTGACAAACGCCGAACACGAAGGCAATGATGGCCGTGACCCGATACGGATACGTCGATCGACCGGCGGGCGAATGGCGCAACAGCATCCACACCAGTGCCGTACAGAAGGCGGCTGAAAACAGCGTGGTCGAAAACACCCGCATGGGGATGCTGTCGACAGCGTAGCGCCAGTAGATGACCGCGACCCCCACCGCCGTCACACCTGCCAGCAGGATGGGCCACTGCGGCCGACGGCCGAGAAAACGCGCACAGCCCGCGTAGTACGCAGCCCCACCCAAGGCCAACAGGACATTGGCCACGACAACCGACAGGGCATCGGGAATCTTCCCGCGCAGCAGGATCAACGGCAGTGCCACCACCACGGCCAAGTTGGCGCCAAACCACTCGGCGATGCCTGCCTTGCCGGCGCGCAGCAACGAACCGAGCAACCCCAGCAGCACGAAGCTCATCAGCGCCGACGTGGCAATGGCGACGCCTGGATCCAGCATGAGCACTCCCGCAAGGTCTTTTGTGGCGGGGATTCTACGAAAAGCCGCGCGTTGCGAACATCACCGGGTGGTGGGGCACACCGCAGCCGCTACCGCGGCCAAACTCAACGCTGAGGTCCGAGGTCGTCTACGGCATATCCGCCGGCGGGTTGCAACGCGGCTTCGGCGGCGTCCACGTGGGCAGGCTCGGCGTCAACGGTCAGCACAAAGCGCCCCCCGATCACGACGTTCTGGAATTTGCGCTCGTAGGTCCCGGCGCTTTCGCCGCCGGGCTCGTAGTCGCCGCACAGGAAGTTGCCGCACAAGGCACCTGCCTCGTCACCCTGGTGCGACAGCGCGACGTGCTCTCGGGTAAGGCCGGTGTTCAACACGGCTTGGCGAGCTGCTTCAGCAGCAGCATGGTCTGTGAAGATGCGGACGATGGTCGGAATGGGGGTTCTCCTCGTCGTGGTGAACCCAAGGTTGACGCATCGGCCGTGCCCAGCGACACGCGGGGCCGCCCGCTCAGAACAGCGCCATCTGCCGCATCCCAAACCCGATTGCCTCCTCCACCCGCATGCGTGCGTGCGTGAGCGACCCCTCGATGCCCGAGAGCGTGCCGGCCAGCCAGCGGTAAAGCAGCGGCGCCTGACCGCGGGGGCTCAGGTGGATTTCACCGAGCTTCTTGCCACGCTTGTCGCGGTAGTAGTGGGAGCGGTAGCCGCGTTCCCAATGCGTGATTGGGCCGCGCCATCGGCGCAAGCGGCGGGGTTTGGTCGGGAAGTTTTCGGCGGACGATGCCGACGCCGGTTCCTCCCAGCCGAAAGCGGGTTTGGCAAACAGCGGCAAACCTTCTAGATCGGGGTAGAAATCCATCGTCGTATGCTCAGCTAGCCGCGCCGCCGCTGGCTTTGCAGACAAAAACGGCGCGCAGCCCGCATGATACCTGGGTTTATGGCGGACAGCACGTGCAAATGGCCTAGCGGCGCGCATCGGAACAACGCTGCGCACGCCGGACACTTCTCGCTTCGGTATGATGGCCGCTCCCAACCTCATGACACGCGGCAATCTGCCGGTACCGAGCATGAAGAACACCTTTAACACGTTGATGACACCCCGAATTGCTTGCGCCCTGTTGTTGGCGGCAAGCTGCGTCGCCCCGGCTCACGCGCAGGAAAGCGCCTTCGCGCCATTGCTCCGCCATCTGGCCGATCGCCTCGTTACCGCGGATCAGGTCGCACTGAGCAAATGGGACAGCCGCCAGCCGGTCTACGACCCCGCGCGCGAAGCCAAGGTCATCGCCAACGCCTCGTCGCAGGCGACCGCCTACGGCCTGACGACGGCGGACGTGAGCGACGTCTTCACAGATCAGATCGAGGCGAACAAGGAAGTGCAGTACGCCCTGCTGAACGACTGGCGCCGGACTGGAGCCGCGCCCACCGCGCAGCGGCAGAGCCTGCCGGAGGTGATCCGCCCCAAGCTGGACGAACTGCAGAAATCCATCCTGCAAGCCTTGCGCGAGGCTGCCACGGCACGCGGCCAGGCGGACTGCCCCGTGCAGGTGGCAAACGAAACCGGCCGTGTGGCGCAGGAGAAATCGCTCGATTCCCTGCATCGCATTGCACTGGACCGTGCAACGGCACGGCTCTGCTCCACCCGCTGATCCTCTGAAGAACCCGGCGGCCACATCGGTCGGACGCGCCGCAAAGCGGAACAAAAAAGCCGGCCTCCGAGACCGGCTATGCGAGCAGCGGTGATGGCCCCAGCGCCGCAGCGCCGGGGTTTGCGTCAGCCCAAATCCACAGGCACAAAAATCTTCGTATCGTCACGCTGCACCAGCAGGGCGACATGCTTGCCGGCGCGATCCACCAGCGTGCGCAGCTCCTGCACCGATGACACCGGCGTGCCATTGAGCGACAGGATCACGTCACCCGGTTGGATGCCGACCTTGGCCGACGGGCCGGTCACGTCCATCACCACCAGGCCGCCGGGCAGGCCGTTCTGGCGTTTCTCTTCCGGTTGCAGCGGCCGCACCGCCAGGCCCAGGCGGCCTTGGTCCGGCGCCGCCTTTTCATTGGACGCTACCTTCGCTTCCTTCGCTGCGCCAACGGTCACAGTCAGTGTGGTCGGCTTGCCCTGGCGGATGATCTGCAGCGGCACGGTCGAGCCCGGCTTGATGTCGGCCACCTGCTCGGGCAGATCGCCCGACCGGTCGATACGCGCATCGCCAATCTGCAGGATCACGTCGCCAGGTTGCAGGCCGGCCTTGGCTGCGGGGCCGCCGTCTTCCACCGAGTTCACCAATGCGCCTTCCGGCTTGGGCAGCTTGAAGGAATCGGCAAGCGACTGGTCGACCTCCTGCACCGCAATGCCGAGGCGGCCACGCGTGACCTTGCCGGTGGACACAAGCTGCTGCTCCACCTTCATCGCCACGTCGATCGGCACCGCAAACGACAGGCCCTGGTAGCCGCCGGTCTGGCTGTAGATCTGCGAATTGATGCCGATCACCTCGCCGCGCTGGTTGAACAGCGGGCCGCCCGAGTTGCCGGGGTTCACGGCCACATCGGTCTGGATGAAGGGCACATAGGTGTCGTCCGGCAGCGAGCGCGACTTGGCGCTCACGATGCCCGCCGTGACGGTGTTCTCGAAACCGTACGGCGAACCGATCGCCAGCACAGGCTCGCCCACCTTGGTGTTGGCGGGGCTGCCGATCTGCACCACGGGCAGGTTCGTGGCCGAGATGCGCAGCACTGCCACGTCGGATTGCTTGTCGACGCCAAGCACCTTGGCCTTGAACTCACGGCGATCCGTCAGCTTGACGTTGACCTCCTGCGCGCCATCCACCACGTGGGCGTTGGTGAGGATCAGCCCATCTGACGAGACGATGAAACCCGAGCCCAGACCGCGCACGATCTGGTCGCCGCGCTGCTGCGGCATCTGCGGCATGAACCGCTTGAAGAATTCGGAGAACGGATCATCCGGGCTCATGCCGGGCGGCAGGCCCTGCATGCTGGTGCGCTGGGCATGCGCGGTGGTGCTGATGTTAACCACGGCCGGGCCGTAACGGTCGACGATGCCGGAGAAGTCCATCGGCGCTGCCACGGCCACCGGCGCCACGCCGGAAGCGGGCGCGGTCGTTGCCGTTGCGGTGGCAACGGGTGCCGCCACCGCACGCGAAATCATGTCTTTCTGAAGATAGGCATAGCCGCCTGCAACGGCGACTACAGCGGCCAGGCCAGCCGCACTGCGTGCCAGGGTTTGACGCGTCATTGTCGTGTCCTCTCTTGCTGAGCACGAGGGTCACGGCCTGCGGAGTCGCCTGCCGTGCCCATCGGTTGAAGGCATCGTAGGCGGGAAGACTTAAACGAGACTTAAAGGTGGAAGACGCACCCGGACATCACACGAAACCAAATGTTTCTACGCGTTGGATTTGAAAGGGAAGCGCAGCACCACGCGCAAGCCGCCGCCTTCGCGCGCTTCCAGCGCCAGGGTAGCGTCATGCGCCTGCGCGATCTCCCGAACGATGGCGAGCCCCAGGCCGCTGCCTCCGGTGGGCGCCTGCGCGGGACGATAGAACCGATCGAGCACGCGCTCGCGTTCCTCCGCGGGGATGCCCGGGCCGTTGTCCTCGACCACGAGCTGCGCGCCGCCGTCGGGCGTATGTGCCGTCGACACATCGACGCGCGCGCCGGCCGGACAGTATTTCAATGCGTTGTCGACAAGGTTGACCAGCAGCACGCGCAGCGCATCGGCATTACCAATCACGGATGCCGGCTGCGACTCCACCGCGATCCCCAGGTCAATGCGCTTTTGCACCGCCGCCGGTGACAGTTCGGCAACCACGTCGGCCGCCACGGCGTCGAGCGCAACCGTTGCGCGCTGCGTATCGGCAGCGCCCGGTTCCTGCCGCGCGAGCGTCAGCAACTGACCAACGAGGCGAATCATGCGCTCCACGCCGCGATGCAGATCGGCATGCGCGGCGCGGCGTTCGTCTTCGTTCTCGGCACGGTCGGCCACCTGCAACTGCAGCTTGAGCGCGGCCAGCGGCGTGCGCAGCGCGTGTGCCGCATCGGCGACGAACGCGCGCTGGTGTGCCAGTGCGGTGCCGAGTCGCGCCAGCAGATCGTTCAATGCATTCGTCAGCGGGCGGATCTCGTCAGGCAACCCCTGCGTGGGCAACGGCGACAGCGCCGCCGCATCGCGCGCCTGCACCTGTCTGGCCACGGAGCCGAGCGGCGCCAACCCGCGCCCGACCGCCAGCCACACGATCCAGCCCAGCAGCGGCAATAGGATCAGCAGCGGCGCCACCGTGCGCAATGCCATGCGCGCCGCCACCTCGTGTCGCGCGCTATACGGCTGGGCGATCTGCACCACGGCAGGCCCGAAGGCGACGCTGTAGATGCGCCAGGGGCCCTCCGGCGTATTTGCGTCGGAAAAGCCCAGCTCCGCCTGGTCCGGCAGATCGGGTCGCGCGTGAGAGAGATACAGGCTGCGGCCGGTGCCGTCCCAGATGCGGATCACGACATCATCGTCACGCGCAATGCCGGCAAGCGCCGGCGGCGGCGGGTCGATCCACTGGCTCGGCAGCGCGGCGGCCACCTGCTGCATCTGGTAGTCGAACAGCGCGTTGGCTTCCTGGCGCGCCTGTGCGTAGATCAGGCCGGTGGCGATGACGATGCCCGCCAGCAGGCCGCCGGCCAGCCACCACAGCAGGGTTTTACGGATCGATTGCATGGGTTATTGGTGCGCGTCGCCGTCGGCAGGTTCCGCAGGCGACGTCGACGCCTCACGCGGAATCACATACCCCACACCGCGGATGTTCTGAATGAAATGGCTGCCGAGCTTTTTGCGCAGCGCGTGGATGTACACCTCGACCGTGTTGCTGCCGACCTCCTCATCCCAGCCGTAGAGGTTGTCCTGCAACTGGGCGATCGACCACACCTTGCCCGGCCGCGCGAGCAACGCATGCAGCACCGCAAACTCACGGCCCGACAGCTTGACCGGCACCCCTGCGCGCAGCACCTCGCGGGTGACGGGGTTGAGCAGCACCTCGCCGTGGCGCATGAGCGGATCGGCACGGCCGCCCTGTCTGCGCAGCAACGCGTGCATGCGCGCCGCCAGCTCTTGCAGGTCAAATGGCTTGACGAGGTAGTCGTCTGCGCCAGCGTTGAGACCGGCCACGCGGTCGGCCACCGCATCGCGCGCAGTCAGGATCAGGATGGGAATGGAGATGCCGCGCTGACGCACTTCGCGCACCACGTCGAGCCCGTCGCGCTTGGGCAAGCCGAGGTCGAGCAGCATGAGGTCGAACAGGGTGCTACCTGATTCTGCACCGGCAGCGCCAGGCGCCGTGACCGCGTGCACGGCTGCCTCGCCGTCACGCACCCAATCGATGGCGAAACCGTCGTGGCGCAAACCCCTGCGCACGCTATCGCCGATCATGTCGTCGTCTTCTACGAGCAGTATGCGCATGACGAATCAAAAATAAGCCGGGGAAGGCTCATTGTAGAACTGCAGCGCGGGCGGCTCACACTTTGTGCAGAGCCGCCCGCAAACTCACCTCCGCATCAGAACGCGCCCGATTTGATCAACTGGTTCAGCGCGCCAATGTTCAGGCTGCCCCAACCCGTCGGATAGTCCCAACCCTTGGCGGCGTTGTAACCGTAGCCCTGGTAGCCGTTGTTGCCCGAGACCACGTCATAGCGCAGCAGCGACGCGTTGGCTGGAATGGCGTTGTACAGGCGCGCCGCAGGAAAGCCCAGGTTGCCGTTCGCCGCCAGCAACCGCGCCCAGAAGCCGACAAAGATGGGCGATGCCAGGCTCGTGCCGCCAATCTGCTGGAGTTGCCCGTAGTTGTAGATGTAGGCACCGGTGCTTTGCGCCGCATCGAACGACACATCGGGCAACAGCCGCGCATTGCCTCCTTGCCAGCTCGGCGCCGGCAGGATCTGACTGATGCCGCCGCCCGTGGCCCACAGCTTGCCGTTGCCGTCGAGGCCTTCGTTCCACACGGTCTCGCTGGCGAAGCTCGATCCGCTGGTGTACAGCGTGGTGCCGCCAATGGCCAGCACGTGCGGCGACGATGCCGGCCACGACACGCTGTAGTTGGCGCCGTCCGGATAGCCGCGGTTGTTGCACTCGTAGACGCCCTCGTCGCCGGAAGACACCGAGAACGTCTGCCCCTGCGCCGCGGCGGTGGTGAAGATGGCCTCTTCGGCATCGAGCGTACCGTCGGCGCTGGCGTCGTTCTCGCACCAGCCGAGCGACACGTTGATGATCTTGGCGGTGTTGTCGGTCACTGCTTTGTTGAAGGCCTTGGTCAGGCCCGTGTTGCCCGGCGCGTTAAGGTCGGCCATGTAGAAAGCCAGCTTGCCGACCGCGCCGCCGGCCGCGCCCACGATGGACTGGCTGTCGAGGTTCCACTCGCCCTGGCCTTCCTGGTCGTCGGTGTAGTTGCCGCTGGTGCCGTTGGTCTTGATCGTGGTGGTGGACACCGCGGCATAGCCGTTGTTGCTCGTGAACGTGCGCAGGTCACGCAGCGTTTGCGATACACCGCCGATCGTGATGACGCCCACGGTGGTGCCTGCCGCCGTCGGCACGCCGGTCGCGCCGTACAGCGCCGGGAATTCCTTCGGATAGTGGCCCGTGGCGGTGCCGGCCGCCAGCGTGCGCGCTTCCGCCACATCGCCCACACGCAGCAGCGGACGCGCACGCGCCACGTCCTGCAGCCCCAGCACCGATCCGACGATGCCGCCCAGCGCGCGCGGCACCTGCGCCTTGCCGCTGTTCGCAAACCCGCTGCGGCCGGCCAGCTGGTAGTGCACCAGGGGCGTGTTGAAGGCCGCCTTGACCGTGCCGGCCGTACCGCGCGCAGATACCAGCAGCCGGTTGGGCGCAACGTCAATATCGATAAAACCGTTCTGGCGCAGATAGCGCACGACAGCGTCTACCTGCGCCTGCGTGGGCGCGTGGTCGGCCAGGAACTGCTCGCTGGTCAGGTACTTCCGGTAGTGCGGGCTGCGCGGGTCATTCACGTCGTGCGCGAGCGCCTTCAGCGTGGCCTCGTTGCGTAGCTTGAGGCTGATCAGTACATCGGCAGTCTGGCCGGGAGCGACCTCGTTGGTGGCACCGCGTGCCAGGAGTTGCGGGCCCGTCACGAAAGCCTTGGTGTGGGTGTCGACCCAATCGGTGGCGGCATGCAGCGGCCCGGCCGCAAGCACCAGCGGCCATGCATACGCCAGATGACGGCACAGGGTCGAGAAGCGCTGCACGGGGAGATCAGTACGGAGCATCGGATGTCCTTTTGAGGAGTACGACGTTGCAGAACCACGCCGCTTGTGACGACGTGGGCGTCGTTCACCGTAGCCAAGGCGCCCGCCTCCCAACAGTGCAAAAACAGTCAGTTGCACTTGGAGCGCGCTGCATCTAACAACCCCTCGCAGGGCGGTTGCGCACGGCTGCGCTTGCCTTTATCGTGATGCGGTCCGCCATTCGAACCCGCGCGCAGATGAGCGCCCAGCAAGCCACTTCCTCCGCCACCCCAGATTCATCGACCGACCTGCGCGAGCGCATTCGCGCGGCGCGCCCGTCGCTCTCTCCGGCCGAACGCCAGGTGGCTGACTGGGTACTGCGCCAGCCCGGTACCGTGCTCAGCCTGCCGGTGGCCGCCATCGCGCGCGAAGCCGGTGTGAGCCAGCCGACCGTGATCCGCTTCTGCCGCTCGATGGGCTGCCATGGCCTGTCGGATTTCAAGCTGCGGCTGGCGCAGGGCAATGCGGCCCGTGACGCCGTGCCGGCACGCGACGCGTCTCCCTCGGGCACGCGCGTCCTGCAGGACGCCATCGATTCACTCAACACGCTGCAGGACCGCTTCGACCCGCGCACACTCGATGCAGCGGTGGCGCTGGTCGACAGCGCGCACCGCATCGACCTGTACGGCTTCGGCAGCTCCGGCGTCGTAGCGCTCGACGCGCAGACGAAGTTCTTCCGCTACGGCTTCCCCGCGAATGCCTATAGCGATCCGTATCTGGTGTCGATGTCGTTGAACGTGCTGCAGGCGGGCGACGTGGTGATCGCCATTTCCAAATCGGGCGCGTTGCCCGAACTGCAGACAGCGGTGGAGCGCGTGCGCGAACTCGGCGTGCGCGTGATTGCCGTGACAACGCCTGGCAGCCCGCTCGCGGCACTCGCCGATGTCGTGCTGCCCGCGGGCGTGGACGATGCCGTGGCCGACCGTTCGATGGTCGCGCGCCTGTTGCACCTGGCGCTACTCGATGCGCTGGTGCTGGAAGTGGCGCTGCACAAGGGCAGCGCCCTCCAGCACGCGGATCAACCCGAGTAGCGCTGAAGCGGCGTCAGTGTCCTTGGGCCACGGCGTGGTCCATGGCAGCACAGAGGCCGATCAACCCCGGGTACGGTGAATGAATCACATACACCGGCATTGATGCCACATAGGCCGAGAAGCGGCCCTTGTCTTCAAAGCGCCGCCGGAACGGTGAGTTGGCAAACGCAGGCCCCAGACGCGGCACGATGCCGCCGCCGATGTACACGCCGCCGCGCGCACCCAGCGTGACCGCCAGGTTGGCCGCGATGGTGCCGAGGAACGCGCAGAACGTATCGACGGCATATCGGCAGCGTGCGTGGTCGCCGGCGTCGTCTTCCATCTCGCCGAGCGCGATGGCGGTGATGTCGGCGGCGCGGCGCAAGGTGGGGCCTTGCTGCCAGAGGTCGAAGCACGCACCCAGGGCCTCGTAGATCAGCTCCAGGCCCATGCCGGAAATCAGCCGCTCAGCCGACACATGGCCGAAGCGCTCACGTGCGAAGCGCCAGATGACGGCCTCCTCGTCGTTCATCGGCGGGAAGGCGACATGACCGCCCTCGCCGGCCACGGCGATGTAGCGGCCCTCCGGCGTCGGCAGCAGTGATGCAACGCCCAAGCCCGTGCCGGCGCCGAGCAGCGCGCGCGGTGCATCGGCCAGGCTGGCACCGCCTCCCACCTGTTCCAGCTCGTCGGCGGGCAGATACGGCAATGCGTGCGCCAGCGCCGCGAAGTCGTTGAGCACAACAAACGTATCGAAGCCCAGCGATTGGCGCATCGCCTCGATCGAGAAGGCCCAGTCGCGATTGGTCATGCGGATCTGGTCGCCCAGCACCGGATTGGCGATGCCGATGGCCGCATGGCGCACGCCCGCGGTGGCAATCTCCGGTGGCAGCGATGCCAGGTAGGCGCGCATGGCTGCTTCGAGCGACGGGTAGTCGTCGCCGGCCAGCACGCCGATGTGCGCCAGGCGCATGGGCGCCATTTCCAACGCAAAGCGGACGTTGGTGCCGCCCACATCGGCGACCAGCCGCGGGTAGGCCAGCGTGTCAGCCACGCTGCCCGCGTTCACCTCATGCAGTCCAATAGACATCGAGCGGCACCTCACGCTGATGAATGACGTAGCTCACCGGCAGCGCACGCTGTGCCCCGCCTCGCGCGGCCTTGTCGAACACACCGCGCTTGACCTGCCCCGAGATCGACAGGAACAACCGGCGCGCCGCACACAGCGCAGACAGATTCAGGCTGATACGCCGATGCGGCGCAGCGCCGGGGCGCACCGGCAGATACGCCGGCGCCCGCGTGCGATCGATGCCTTCGCCCAATTCAGGTGCGTCGGGAAACAACGAGGCGGTATGCCCGTCATCGCCCATACCGAGAATCACGACGTCGGGTTGCTGAAACGGCTCATTCGCGGTCGCCACGCAGGCATCCACGTCAACCGATTCGCCATGCACGTGCGGTGACAACACCAGCGGAAAGAAGCGCGCCGCCGCCGCGGCATCCTGCAACAAATGCTCGCGGATGAGCCGGGCGTTGCTGTCGGCATGCTCGGGCGGCACGGCACGCTCGTCGACCAGCGTGATCGACACGTCGGCCCAGCGCAGCGGCAGCACGCGCAGCGCGGCAAACAGTGCAATGGGCGAGCGCCCGCCCGATACAGCCAGGCAGGCACTGCCCTGCGCCTCGATCACATGCGTGAGCGTGTTCGCAATGGACGCTGCCAACGCTTGCACCTGCGCGGCGGCCTCCGGAACTGCGTGCCAGCGCATCGCCATTACATCTCCTCGTGCCACGCGGCGTTGTCGCGCGAGAGCAGCGCGCTCGATGCCGCCGGGCCCCAACTGCCCGCGGTGTAGCCCTTGGGCGGAATGCGTGCTTCGTTCCACGCTTCAATGATCGGCTCGACCCAGCGCCAGGCTTCGGCCTGCTCATCGCGCCGCACGAACAGACCGAGCTTGCCGTTGACAGCGTCCATCAGCAGACGCTCATACGCGCCGGCATGGCGCACGCCGCCGTGGTCGGTAAAGTCCAGGTCCAGCGTGGACGGCTGCAAGCCCAGCGCAGCGCCCGGTGTCTTCGTCAGGAACTGCAGGCGGATGCTCTCTTCCGGCTGCAGGCGAATGACAAGACGGTTCTCCGGAAACTGGATCAGCGGTTTTGGAAACAGCGCGTGCGGCACGTCATGAAAGCGCACCACGATCTCCGCCAGCCGCTGCGGCATGCGCTTGCCCGTGCGCAGGTAGAACGGCACGCCGGCCCAGCGCCAGTTGGCAATCTCGGCCTTGATGGCGACAAACGTTTCGGTACGGCTGTCGGGCGGAATGCCCTGCTCATGCAGATAGCCCTGCACCGGCTGGCCCGCGATGGCGCCTTCCTGGTACTGGCCGCGCACGGTCTTCTCAGGCACCTCTTGCAGCGGGATCGGCTTGAGCGCCTTGAGGATCTTCAGCTTTTCGTCGCGGATGGCATCTTGCGACAGGCTCGACGGCGGCTCCATGGCGACGATGCACAGCAGTTGCAGCAGGTGGTTCTGCACCATGTCGCGCAGCGCGCCGACGCCGTCGTAGAAATCGCCGCGCTTTTCCACGCCGAGCTGCTCGGCTATGGTGATCTGCACGTCCTTGATCCACTCGCGGCGCCACAGCGGCTCGAACAGCGCGTTGCCGAAGCGGATTGCCATCAGGTTCTGGACAGACTCTTTCCCGAGGTAGTGGTCAATCCGGTAGATCTGGTCTTCGGCAAAGAACTCGGCCACGGCGGAGTTGATGCGCTCGTTCGACGCGAGATCGGTGCCCAGCGGCTTTTCCAGCACCAGCCGCACATTGGGCGTATTCAACCCGACACGGGCGAGCTGCTTGCAGATATCGATGAAGAAGCCCGGCGCCGTGGCCAGATAGCACACCGTCACCGGTGCGCGGTCCTCGCCCAGCGCGGCGGCCAGCCCATCGAACTGCTCGGGTTTGCGCGCGTCGACTTGGCAGTAGACGATGCGCTCGGCAAAGGAGGCCCAGGCGTCGTCGGAGACGGGCGCGCCCGAGTACAGGCGCATGGTCGGGCGCGTTTCGCGCTCCAGCAGGGCAAGGTAGCCCGCCGTTTCCAGCGGCTGCGTGCCGATGGCGAAGATCCGCCCGCGCGGGTGCAGTTCGCCGCCCTGATGCGCATCGAACAAGGCCGGAATCAGCTTGCGGCGGGCAAGATCGCCCGTACCGCCGAACAACACCATGTCGAATGCGGGCACCGACATCGTCATCTCCTGTGTGTGAGCCATCGATTAGGCTAGCCTAGCTGACTAGCAAGACACCACGTGTTTTTAGCGCATTTTGTAGTATTACTACATCGCAAGCAAGGCGTGTATGCAACTGCCCGAGCAAGCGCTTGCGGCCCGTCATTTCCGAATTCGCTTGGCTCTTGGCGCGCTTTGTGGCACGCAATTCGCGTGCGCGACGGTAGTGACAAGTTCGGTACCTGTGGAAAACCCTGTCCCACGACCGGCCCGTTTGTAGGAAAATTACAGGATTCGTCCCACCCGGACAGTCCCCACTTCTAGGAGAACCCGCATGGCCCTGCACCGCACTTTGGCCGCCGTCACCCAGCGCATCATCGACCGCAGCCGCGGCCCCCGCCAGGCCTATCTGGACGTCACCCGCAAGAACGCCGGCCGCAGGGTCGAGCGTACGCTGCTCTCGTGCACGAACCTCGCCCACGGTTTTGCGGCCATGCCGGGCGAAGCGAAGATCCGCCTGAAAGCGCTGGAGCGGCCGAACCTCGGCATTGTCTCGGCGTACAACGACATGCTGTCGGCGCATCAGCCGCTGGAGGCATTCCCTGCATGGCTCAAGCAGGCGGCGCTGGACGCCGGCGGCACCGCGCAGTTTGCCGGCGGCGTGCCCGCCATGTGCGATGGCGTGACGCAGGGCCAGGACGGGATGGAGCTGTCGCTGTTCTCGCGCGACACGATTGCCCTGTCGACGGCCGTGGCGCTGTCGCACCAGATGTTCGACGCGGCGCTGTACCTGGGCGTGTGCGACAAGATCGTGCCGGGGCTGGTGATCGGCGCGCTGTCGTTCGGCCACCTGCCCGCCGTGTTCGTGCCGGCCGGCCCCATGACCACCGGCATCAGCAACGATGAAAAAGCCCGCACGCGCCAGCTGTACGCGGAGGGCAAACTCTCGCGCGCCGACCTGCTGGAAGCCGAATCCAAGTCGTACCACGGGGCCGGCACCTGCACGTTCTACGGCACGGCCAATTCCAACCAGATGCTGATGGAGGTGATGGGCCTGCACCTGCCGGGCACCGCCTTCATCAACCCGAACACACCGCTGCGCGAGGCGCTCACGCGGGAATCGGCTCGCCAGGCGCTCAAGCTCGTCTTCAGCGGCGACCAATACACCCCCATTGCCGACGTGCTGGATGAGCGCGCCTTCGTCAACGGCATCGTCGGCCTGCTGGCCACCGGCGGCTCGACCAACCACACGCTGCACCTGGTGGCGATGGCCCGTGCGGCCGGCATCCTGCTCACGTGGGACGACTTCAACGATCTGTCGGGCGTGATTCCGCTGCTGGCAAGGGTGTATCCGAACGGCAAGGCCGACGTGAACGAGTTCCAGGCCGCGGGGGGCCTCTCCATCGTCATTCGCGAACTGATCGACGCCGGCCTGCTGCACGACGACGTGACAACGATCATGGGCAAGGGCCTGCGCCGTCATGCGCAGGAGCCGTTCCTGGACGGTGAGAAACTCGTCTGGCGCGATGGCGCAGCTGCCTCGCTCGATACCAACATCGTGCGCGGCGTGGCCGAGCCGTTCTCGCCGGACGGCGGCCTGCGCGTGCTCGAAGGCAACATCGGACGCTCGGTGATCAAGGTGTCGGCGGTCAAGCCGGAGCATCGCTTTGTGGAAGCGCCGGCGCGCGTGTTCCTCGCCCAGGACGATCTGATCAACGCCTTCAAAGCCGGTGAACTGGAGCGCGATTTCGTGGCCGTGCTGCCGTATCAGGGCCCGGCCGCCAACGGCATGCCCGAACTGCACAAGCTCACGCCGACGCTGTCGGTGCTGCAGGAGCGCGGTTTCAAGGTCGCGCTGGTGACGGACGGTCGCATGTCGGGCGCGTCGGGCAAGGTGCCGGCCGCCATTCACATCACGCCGGAAGCACTCAACGGTGGGCCGCTGGCGCGCGTGCGCGATGGCGACATCGTCGTGCTGGATGCGGAAGCGGGCACGCTGCACGTGCGCGTGCCAGAGGCGGAATGGAATGCCCGCCAGGTCAGCACGCCCGATCTGTCGCACTACCACGCAGGCGTTGGGCGGGACCTGTTCTCGGGCTTCCGCCGCAATGTGTCGGCAGCGGAAGAAGGCGCCTGCACGTTGTTCGTCTCGGCGGGCGCATAAGCTGAAGCCAGACCGACCTCCCAGGCCCCGTACCTGGGCGGGTTGCGTCTACAGCATCGACTTGTCGATCGAGATGCCCAGCTCACCGGCCATCTGCTCGCCAAGCGCCTGCAGCCTGGCCCCCTTGTCGGCCAACTGCTTCTGCTCCGCTTTCAGCGCCTCGCAC
>QJOB01000434.1:0-20934 GCA_004155035.1 Monosporascus sp. 5C6A | reverse complement strand
TAACATTTATAAATTAAAATGAATTTCTTTGTATTTAAAATATATTAATATCAACTTTTAACAATGACGTAATATGTATATTTCAAAAACTTTTCTATATTATTTATAAATTTAAATATATTATATATTACGTAATATTCAGCTTA
Organism: Monosporascus sp. 5C6A; assembly: GCA_004155035.1. Taxonomy (NCBI): domain Eukaryota; kingdom Fungi; phylum Ascomycota; class Sordariomycetes; order Xylariales; genus Monosporascus; species Monosporascus sp. 5C6A. Next base: position 20,788 of record QJOB01000434.1, on the reverse strand, counting down.
TAAAACTCCGCGATATATTCGTTACGCAAACTGGATTACAGCGTATTTATATTTATTTAATACTTATTTTCGTTAATTAATTATTGATATATAACCTTTCGGAAAAAGGTGGGGCGTGAAGGGGGTGGTGCGTGAAGGGGGGGTTTGACTTAGTCCGTACGCTGGGCTTGGCGACCCAAAGCACGCTGATTAGGTCAACATGGCCAAAAATATATATATATGTATATATTGTACGAAGGTCTGGCGCAAAAGTGTGCGTACGTACCTGGTCAGGCCTACAGTACGCCACAGTACGCCACAGAACACAGTGTAATACAAGTAGAATTGAAGCTAGTGGCCGCTATCCGCTTAAGTCAATTTCAGGGAAGTACCTTTAGGGCCTTGATAAAGTCTCTGCAGCTAAAGGTCACTTATTATACAGAGTACCTCGCCTGGAAATAATGTTTTCAGCCGCATTCCGTACTGTGACCAAAACCGGAATGTATGCACACTTTGCGTCTGACCTTTGTACTCATCTTTAGTAAAATTGTTGCCCCTGACGCCTTATATGCTTTTAAGCGGAGACGCGATCAAGGTGTATAGTGTAAGGTCCATAATAGGCTAGGCCTGCGTGGTAGGAAGGATGCAGTACCATAGTAACGCTCGATATACGGAAGACGCTAGTGCTTAACTAAGGCTATTTACAGTTAAGCCGTAAGGATCTCCCGGATTGATTAATAGTTATCTAATTAAATAAGTTAGCGGCAAACCAAAGCTAGCTATAATTAGAATTCTTTAACGTAGAACACCGGAGCATTTTGCAGTAATTTGCATTAGTTTTGCACTAGCTTTTTTTAAATTTCGCGGGCTAATATAGTAATTGCGTTGAGTCCTGTGTTGCGAAATTAGTTAGTTTAGTTATCTCTTTAACTAAAACTGGGCTAGTTAAATCACCACTTAAACTAAAATTAACAAAAAATATTTAAAAAAACCAACTAAACAAAGAACTAATTAGGAATTAACTAGGAACTAACTAGGAACTAACTAAGAATTAACTAGGAATTAATTAAAAACTAACTAGGAACTAACTAGGAACTAACTAGGAACTAACTAGGAACTAACTAGGAACTAATTAGGAATTAACTAGGAATTAACTAAGAACTAATTAGGAACTAACTAAGAACTAATTAGGAACTAACTAGGAACTAACTAGGAACTAACTAGGAACTAACTAGGAACTAACTAGGAACTAACTAGGAATTAACTAGGAACTAACTAGAAACTAACTAGGAACTAACTAGGAACTAACTAGGAACTAATTAGGAACTAACTAAAAATTATAAAAGAGGTCTCAGTACACGAGTAAATCTCATGTTCGACATTTCTGAAGCGATGCACATGCGCTGAGATACGAGGCAGGAGGGTGGCGCTTCTCATAAGACCGGAAGCCCGGGAAAAGCGACGGGGCTTACATGGACAAACGGAGGCTTAACTTCACTTAGAGCAGCCGGAGAATGCGAAATCGTACTAAAGTAAGGTTGGCCATTCTCACGCCGGTATTTACCATAATATCGCTGCGTTCCTTAAGCATGTATATAGGCCCCTGGTCTGGTCTTTGCAAAGCCAACATCCGGGACACTATTACACTTCCGTTTTGCGTACATCACCAGTGGATTCCACACGTTGACGTCTTTGCCATCTCTCACTATGGACCAAAACCCAACGACCCCTCCGGAGGACGACTCTACGGGGCCCGGAAGCCTTCATATCATCACTCCAATATTAGCCTTGGGGCTTATTTTCTACCTAATTCGGATCTATTCCCGCTTGTTTCCACGATGTAGGCTGGATGCGTCGGACCACACAAATACAGTCGCTGTGGTAAGTAATGAGACGGCTCTGGCACGGGTAAGGTTGGAAGGGTAGTGCATGGGCTGACCCTATAGCAGCTGGCAGCCGTTGTCACCTACGCCTTGTTTGCAACAGCAGTCGCCAATGGATTTGGCCGCCACACCGTCTACGTATCCCCAGAAAGCAGCGTGAAGATTCTCCAATGTCTATTCGGCGTCACTATTGTAGGATTGTGGGCATCCGTCTTTGCTAGGATATCTGTTGGTTGCCTCCTGATGGCCTTCACGAAATCTAGAGCCTGGAAGATGGCTCTCAAAGCAACCATAATCTTGCAGATAGTAGGGCTTATCTTCGTCATGTCGCTTGAACTCGCTCAATGTCGTCCTCTTCGTGCATTCTGGGAGGTGGTCCCCGACGCGCAATGCTTCGACCTGTCACTGCTGTGGACATGCGGGTACATATTCACCGGTGAGCCGACCCGGCGCTAACCACCGGTCGAGGGATACTAATCATGAGTTATAGGGATCAGCATGGTTGGTGATATTATACTCACCGTGATGCCCATGTTTTTCGTCTGGAAACTCAAGCGATCCCTCGTCGAACGCTGCCTCATCTCTTTTTTGATGGCCATGTGTCTCTTCGCCACTGCCGCCGGCATACCCAAAATCCTCTACTCGGAGAAGTTCGATCGGACGTCGCTGATGTCTTTCGCGAGATGATGCCGGTATTTCTGTGGTGCCGACTCGAGGAGGTCTGTTACGAACAAGGGTTCTCACTCCTTCCTTTTGGTCCTGCGGGAGAACCTCGGAGAAAGAGACTTGGCAGGCGACGCCAAGTCCAAGTGATCTGGGTGATCTGGGTGATCTGGGACCAGATCACACAGATCCAACAGATCTATAACATACTTATTAAGTTGGCGATGGATATATAAAAACCTGTTTTCTATGCAGATGGCCTCTGAATAAATTCGTTCCTTAACTATCAATTTAAGTTTTTAATTAAAGGTATCGTTTTTAAATTAAGGGAAAAATACTTGAAATCTCTTTAATAAACAACCCATTAAATTATTCCTTACTTTATTATTATTTATAAATTAAAAACCTATTCCGGATATTGCTTATACTTTCAAGTGGATATGTAACAGGTTCGTTATATTTTAATAACTTCTTAATTAATAATCGACGAATAATTTAAGGCCCAGTTGGGCATAAGCTTTCCTAAATTCAGTAAAGGCAATATTACAGAACGACGTTCAAAAAACAAACAATACATTCGATCCCCGTTACAGGCTAGTAAGGGATCGACAATAAGACTACACGACCTACCCTCGATTAAAGAAGTGTTCCAACTTATCGATAACATGGCATCTTCTGCAACCCGAGCTCAAGGCGAACCCTCGTCCGTCCAGCAGCAATCCTCCCCTCCCCTTAAAGATACTATTGAAATACGAGGCGAGTCGGAAAGTAAGGAAGAATATAAAGAAGAAGAACCCGAGACCGTAAGGCCAGAGCCTAAGGGCAAGGAAAAAGAACCGACGGCCGAAGAAAAAATGAATTTCCTAGCAGCAGAACTTCGAGCCCTAAAAAAGGAAAGCGCCCGACTTGCCCAGAGGGAAAGAGAGAGAGCCTCTGTGCCACCCGTATTCGACTTTAATCCATACCGCAAATCCACCATTCCACCCCCTGGATACCATGGAATACCAGAAGTCAAAGGCTACAAGCCAGCTGCTTTTAAGCCTTATAACGGATCTACAAACGTAAAGGGATTTTTGATCTAAACCCGAATCCATCTTAAGTTCTACCAGAGTTCGCTAGTTAAGGACTATTAGAAAGTATTGGCCATTTCTTAAACACTTGCAGGAAAAATCCTTTTATGGTTTGAACCAATCCTAAAGAATTACCTGAAAAACTACCCCGAAAGGTTATTTAACGCAACCAATTATATTTTTAGTAATTATAAGCATTTCGAAAACAAAATACGAGCTTTATTCGGAAATACCGATAAAAAACAGCATGCGATAAAATAACTGTACTTATTAAGATAAACCAAGTTAATAATAAAATATACGATTAAGTTTAATCGCTTGGCCGTTATTTCGTAACTGTTAGTAAGCGTATTGTTCTACCCGTATTACGACGGCCTGAAACTTTAGGTTAAGGATGAAATATACAAAGTACTTAAAACAAAATTCTTTAAAAAATACATAAACCAGGTTATTATTACCGACTGACGTACCTTTAACAAGTATTTCGAAAAGAAAAGATCTAATAAAAATAAGGACGATAAGAATTTAAGTAACCGAATTTAGAAAAAAAAGAATAAATTTCAAAAAAAAGCCAGCTCAGCTTCGAAAGATCCCAAGTTAAACAAGTCCAACATAGAATGTTTCAACTATGGCAAGAAGGGCCATTATAAGAACGAATGTCGTTCCCTAGCAAAAGGAAACATTAAGAAAAGAGGAATTCCCCAACCTTAAAGGAAGCCCTTAAAAAAGCCTTAGAAAAAGGTACGAATAGCAGAATATAAATCAGATAGCGAGAAAGAAAAAAAGGAGAAAAAAGTTAGTACTGTTTCCTTCCAGCAAAAATTTACCATCGCTACCATAACGAAGGTTTAAGATAACGATTTAGAATATGAAAACTGCTGTATTTGCCAGGACTTTACGGTTAAAGCCTGCAAATACCACCCTAGACAAATAATTTCCAGGATAACCATAAAGCTAGGATATACTTGTTACCTTAACGTACAGTTATGCAAAGTACATAAAAAAACGGTTAATTACGACCAGATCTCAGTAGTTACGGACAGTTATCCTTAAAGCTTTGTAAACTTTCCGAATGTACGATATACCCAAAATTTACCATTTTTAAAAGATAACCTAAAAACGATTATAAACTTTTTAACTTTTCCGTTTGTTACGATTATAATTATTTAACTTATTTACAAGCCAAAAAGGATAATAATTATTAGCCTAAGTAAGACGATAACCAAAATACAAAACTTAATAAGGGATGTAAATGCATAAAAACCCCCTAATAACCAAAGTACCTTAAGTCCTGTTATTTACATCCAAAATCTGGATAAAACCAGTAGGCTATTATCTAGGGGTATATGTATTATTTACCAATATTATGTGAAATACATAAAACCTTAAAGGCAGGAATATACCTTTAGGAAATTAAGCCCAGAATGGATTTTTCCCGACTTTCGGAAAAACTAACTTAAGCCTAGTCCGTTTCGAAATCCCCGTATTAATATAGTAAACGTATTTAGTTTAAATATATGGACGATTATTATTTTAAATACGTGGTTAGAAAAGCCTGTAAATAAAAATGTTTTTAACGTAACTAAACCCGTTAATTAAAAGATTTTAAAAACTTTCGATATTAAGGTATCGAGAAACTTTCCGATATAAAACTTTATATAAAACCAAAACAGGACTTAAAAGCTAAATCGAGATTTTATTACATTACGGAAATAAAACATTTAAAGTTATAATTAACTTAAGCGCAAAAAACAACTTTAATTTACCCGCAATAATAGAAAAATACCAAATCCCTTAAAAGTATAAATTATAATCTTATAAATTACGTACGGTTAATAAAAGCCTATTTACCTACGAAAACGGCCGAGTTCTTAAAAAAACAAAAAAACTTCTAGTTTAAGTATAAGGATATTTAAAAAGGATTATCCTTAATATAGCCGACATTACAAAATATAACATTATCCTAAAAATACCCTAGCTTCGTTCCAGTAATTTACGGATTAACTGGAAAAAATAAACATTTTCCTGGGAAAATAAAACCGCGCAAAAAATTTGCTATGTTATCAAGAAAGTACGGATCCCAGATTAAAACGTTACAGTACTTCAGGAATACAGAAAATTTAAAAAACTGTTTAAAAACAAAAAAAACCACAAATTGCCTTTTTATGGTTAATAAAACCATCGAATACTTATTAAAAAAGGACATCACCTTAAATTTTACAAGATTTACTACATAAACCTTAAAAAGTTAAAAACCTTATAGAAAAACATATAGTTAAACCTAAAGAAAGGATATATTTAACTTTTTAATTCTTCCGCCGGATACCCTGTTCTTATAGTACCAAAAACCAAAAACGGCAAGTAAAAAATTAATAAAGACGGAAATCTTATTTACTAAAAAGTAATCGATTACAGATAATTAAATAACATTACGATTAAAAACGGATATTTTTTAACCCTTATAAATATTTTAAAAAAAATGCCAGCAAAGCTAAATGGTTTACGGCACTTAATTTCCGAAATAGCTATTATCGCATCCGAATAGTTAAAAGAAAAAAATGGAAAACGGCATTTAAAATAATACATAAACTTTACGAGTATAAAGTAATACCTATAGGACTTACTAACGTTTCCGTTAACTTTCAGAGTTTAATTATAACTATTTTTCGTTAATACCTGGACAAGTTTGTATTTGTTTATTTTAACGACATATTTATTTACTTAAAAACTTTAAAAAAAACATAGGAAATACGTTACTTAAATATTTTAGATTTTAAATAAAACAAATATTAAAGTTAACCCAGTAAAGAATATATGGCATACTTAAAAGCTGAACTTTTTGGGATTTACTCTTACCCCCGGATAAATTAAAATTTAACGTTCCAAATTAAAAGCAATCAAAAACTGGCCTATCCTTAACAAAGCAACCGTTATAAATATCCGTTAAATTTTAGGATTTACGGGTTATGTACGCGGCTTAATTAAAGGATATAGAGATATAGTTAAACCATTAACGAAACTTACTATTAAGGAATACGTCGGGAAAAAAATTAAATTTCCAAAGGAAGCCAAAGAAGCATTCCGAATGTTAAAGAATGCAATTATTAACGGACCTGTTATAAGGATGCTTAATCCAGATAAAAAAAAACGCTTAAAAACGGATACCTTGAATTATGTATTAAGCGCCGTCCTAAAACAACTAGAAAATAACGGCAAATAGTACCTAATAATATATTACTTAAAAGCATTTTAAAATACAGAATTTAAATATCCGATTTATAATAAAAAATTATTAACAATTATTAATGCCTTAAAGGAATAAAAACTATTCCTTAATGGAACAAAAAAACCATTTAATATCTACTTTAATTACAAAAACCTTACTCAATTTATGAAAACTCAGGAACTAAACAAACGACATAAAACCTGGATAATTTTCCTGTTAAGGTTTAACTTCAGGATATATCACATCAAAAAGAAAAAAAACATCCAGGCGGATATTCTTAATCGTAAAGGCAATTACGATCCCAAAATCCCTAAAAGAAATATGCAGATACTACAGTATAACCAAGACGGCACTATATAATTGTGCAAAGTAATAAAAAAACTAACTCCCGAATTTCTATTACAATTTAGAGATTTTTACGACCTAAACGAACAGAAAAAAATGAAGTAATTAAAAGGATAATCCAAGAACCAATTTTTATACCATAGTAAGATCTACGTACTTAAGGAAAAACAGAAGCAGTTTATCAAAGAATTCTATAAAAACCTTTTACATGGATATTAAAAAATCTTCAAGATTATTAGGCGGCTAAAAAAGAAATACGATTTTCTTAAATTTCGCCGAATAATTAAGCAAGTAGTTAAGGATTGCAATATCTGTAATAAGGCCAAAATAGCCAGATATAAACCTTACGGCTTACTGTAACCTATAGATATCCCCGACAAGGCCTGGAATACTATCGTTTGGAACTTTATTATCGGCTTATCCCTATCGAAAAATCCAGTTACTAGAGTTAAGTACGATGGAATATAGGTAATCGTTAATAGACTTACCAAATATAAGTACTTTTTACCTTTTAAAGGAAATGTAACGGCAGAATAACTTATTTATGCATTTATACGGTATTATCTCGACAAATATGGGATACTAGAAAAAATCGTTTCCGATAGAAACAAATTATTTACTTCCAAATTTGGCACCAGTTTTTTTAAACAAATCGGCGCCAAACTTAAATTCTTCATAATTTATTACCTACAAACAGATAGACAGATTAAACGATTAAGTTAAACGTTAAAGTAATATTTACAAAATTACGTTAATTATTAGCAGAATAACTAGGTAAAATTTTTGCTATTTGCTTAAATAATTTATAATATTTCCGTTAACGAGAATATAAACGTATTTTTACATATAACGGTATATAAATACGAAGCAAAAACCCAGCGTTTAAAATAACTATTAGGTAAGGCCTTTATAATTACCACAATTACACCCCAAACAAAGATAATCGTAACAGAAATTAAAACGATACAGGTTCGTTTACGAACTAAACTGCAGTTTTTCTAATAACGAATGACCCAGTATTATAACAAAAAAAGGATTAAGAGATTAATCCTGTCGAAAGGAAATAAGGTTTATTTGCTACAGCAAAGACTTAACGTAATTTTAAATATCTTACAAATTAAGATAAAAAGGCCCAGTAATAAGCACGATTTTAAGAAATTCGGCCCCTTTAAAATTAACAAAGTTATTTCTAAAACCAACTACCGATTATCCCTACCTAAGATAATAAAGATACACCCTGTTTTTTACATTTCCTTACTTAAACCAATACCAAAAAACGCCCCATTAAAAAAAGACCTAAAGCTAAAAGAAAATACCGACGAATACGAAATCGAAAAAATACTGGATTTCAGAATAATCAAAAACAAAATCCAGTACTTAGTTAAATAAGAAGGTTACTTACATAAAGAAAATACTTGGAAATTACTTAACTACTTGACGAATGTAAAGAACCTGGTTAAGGAGTTCCATCGCCAGAACTTTAACCGACCGTCTCCAGTACGGCCAATATCGCAGGCGATAACGGTCCCCCGCTTAAATCCAACCTTTTGGCGTTCTAATCAAAAGAAGTAAATACCTCCGCCATGGCGTTTATTTCGGCAGCAAACTACGCTTGCTCGGCCTTTACGCGACGTTGCTTTTTCTTTATCTTTTCCCGTTCCTCCAACTGGTTTAATTCCAAATTCTTTCTTAACATTTTTAAAGCTTTCTTTTTCAGAAGATCCTGTTAAAGGCGCAACCGTCTTAACCTCCCAATAAATTCCAGTAATTTTTTATTTTATTTGCGGCGTTTCTTTTCTACCGCTTCCTGGTAAGCTAAGAACGCATCTTCCAATTTACGCTATTCCTTTTGTAACTGCTTATATGTTTCGTTTACCTTTTTCAAGGAATTCATGATTAAAACGTTACAAGAGGAATGTTAATAACGGATATAGCAATTGCAGCTCGAATACTCCGGAACAAAGAAACATTCAGCCTCGCCAAGGCGAAAGTAATTGGAACACAGAAAAGCCCTAATACCAAATTTCTTGATTAACTTAGCACGATCGTTTCGGAAATTACGCTAATTTAAACGAGGTTTTTTTTTGGTTTCTATTTTTCAATACGACCTGACATATTAAAGGATAGTTCAGTTTTAAGAATAACCCTAACAGAAAAAGGGGGTTACTTACTCTTTTTATCTTTGGAACAAAGATCCTTAAAAAGGGGAAATAATGTTACGAACAAGGGTTCTTACTTTTTCTTTTTGGTCCTGCGGGAGAACCTCGGAGAAAGAGACTTGGCAGGCGACGCCAAATCCAAATGATCTGGGTGATCTGGGTGATCTGGGACCAGATCACACAGATCCAACAGATCCACAACACACTTATTAAGTTGGCGATGGATATATAAAAACCTGTTTTCTATGCAGATAGCTTCTGAATAAGTTCGTTCCTTAGTTATTAATCTAAGTCTTCAATTAAAGGCATCGTTTTCAAATTAAGGGAAAAGTACCTGAAATCTCTTTAACGAACAACCCACTAAATCATTCCTCGCTCTATTGTTACCTGTAAATCAAGAACCCATTCCGGATACTGCTCATACTTCCAGGTGGATGTGTGACAGGTTCGTTACAAGGTCATTCTCGTCGTGGCTTCCTCCGCACCGCTTCTCAAGACCTCCATCGAGGGTGTGCTCGTGGGGTTAAGCATGCCCAAGTTCCAGTTCAGAACGAGGACGCTGCAGTCCGTTTCTCTTGCCTCAATCCGGCTATCCGCGCGACGCCATTGGGAATCGCTCCGGAGCCGTGATCAGAGGGCCTCGGGACCTGAGCTCACCAAGTTCCAGTCATTACCTGCGTCCCTACAGCGCGATTAGTCTGCGAAAGGCGTCATGGCAACGATGGGGCGGCACAGCTATGTGCGACACAACCAAGTGTACGAAGCATCAAGGGTGATGGCGAGGGTGGTACCGGGAGTGTTGATTCTGTAACCCCCGAAGTTGAGCGACCGGCAAAATGTCATCTGTACTAAATCAAGGTGTCATTGGAAGTGCGTCTCGACCCATTCTATGTATGGCAATAGGATGAGAAACAGTGAGGATATTCAGCTAATTACGCAGCTTCTTAATACGCGCACTGCTTTTGTATAGCCTAGCAACGGAACAATTATCCTTTAATCAGAACATAGCCTTCTGTAGTTAGGGTGCTTTAGCAACCTGGCTAGCTGACATTATCTGACGCCAGATTAAACCCTTTTTTTTTTTTAGCTGCTAAGCATATTAACCCAACAACCCCCATAACGCTCCACCCCATTAACGCGCCACCCCAACCGCAACGTGATATATTCTGAGCCCCTAACATCACACACGGACGCATATATGGCTGAAGAAGAAGGTTATTATCAGGTTGACATCTAAAAGGTCCTGTCTGGAAAGGGAGGGTTGCGAAGCCTCCTTAAATACACATAAAACAGTTACTACAACTAAGAGAAAGCCGTACCGGAGGATACAAATAGCGATCTCCACTAGTAGCAACCCTAACTAAGCCAAGGCCTAGCTAACAGACTTCGCCTTCAGCTGGGTCTGACATGTTCTGGATATAATCTTAACACATATCATCCTCCTTACTGTTGTCAATATGCGTCAAACACTGGACTTGAGCCGTTCACCACAGGCCTTAAGAAGCAGCGCCAGCAGTTCGTTAACAAGCTCCTATCCAGCTTTGGAAAGACTGGTTTCGTCAAGCTTATCAGCCATGGCTTCGAACAACAAAAACTGAATAATCTGTTCACTAAGTTGGTCTAGTTAATACTTTTTACGCACATTCGTAATAATAGGAATAATAAGAATAATAGGAATAATAAGAATAATAAGAATAATAGGAATAATAAGAATAATAAGAATAATAAGAATAATAGGAATAATAAGAATAATAAGAATAATAAGAATAATAAGAATAATAAGAATAATAAGAATAATAAGAGTAATAAAAATGATAGGAATAGTAGAAATAATAGAAGTAGTAGTAATAATAATAGTTATGAACGCCGGGCGCCGCAAGGCGGTCGCGAGCCTCCTAGAGGGCATATGGGCGTGTTAGGCTATGGCTTTACATACAAATTATACCTCCATAACTAGCAAGTTTAAAAGAAGCAGTCCCTAGTTGGGTCTTCCGCGCCGTATCCTCCCTCCGCTGGTTGAGTTTGGTGTTAGCAGATTACGTCCTTAACCACGTGGGCTAAGTTATAAGAAAATAGGGGCTGTTTAGCTACGTAGGTCTCTACGTGTTACGCAATTATATCCCGCGCTCCATCGCGCCACCAGGCACATTCGTACAGCGGTTGACGTTGCTATCTTTTTAGAGCAAGACGTTCTTCGACCAGTCCCTTAAGGCAAAGAATGAAATACCGAACGTGACAGGTCTAAGCCAGTTATGCGTTGATACACGGGACTCTCGACGGAGTACACCTCCAAGCTTCACACGGACGAAAAGATCAGAGTTATGACGGACACGAAGGTTTTGTACATGCACCCATAACGTAATGTGCCTCTAGAAGCACCCGAGGCTGATCGCGGCATGCAGGAGCAACTTGACAAAGGCCCTGCGGACGATCGAGAGTATCCAAATAAATGGCCTAAGCGCCCCGAAATGGCTGGCTTCCGGCATTTTATGGGGGCCTTCTACGAGCAGTGCAACGCTATCTGCCTTACGCTGGTGTGAGAATTGGGGAGCGACAGCAGGTGAGGCTACCCTATAGGAAGCAATGAGGGTACCCGGGAGAGATTAGTATGGTAAAAGTTACAGGGTAGACTCAATGAGGAATAAGTGAATTCTCAGGAAGTGTCTATTGATAATACATCAAAGCTATGGACTACCTGCAACAGCCCTGGGGATACTGGGCTTTATATATTCGAATAACCCGTATTGTTAAGCCATGATTCCATTATTAATCCATGGTTTCTATTATTAATCATATGGAAACGTATGGAAGATATAGAAAGGTATGGAAGGTTATAAAAGGTGGCGTAGCCCCCTTTTGCCACCTCGAATAGGGGTGGACCCACTTTTCCCGGAGAGAACCTCCGGATTCCTAGAGCTGGTCAAGGCTTTAGAGGCCGGCTTCGGGGTCGCGGACGGGTGTTTGGTGGAGCGCTGCATTTCAAATTACGGACCTCCGCCTGACCCACGACCCTCCGATTCCCATCGAGGAAATGAGATCCGGCCGCACGAGCCGCATCGCGCCGAACTCGGACTTCGGCATTCTCACGTTGCTGTTCCAGGACAGCACGGGCGGCCTGGAGGTTGGGAACCGGTCCGGCCCGGCACCTTTGTCACTGTGCCGCCGACTGACACTAAAGAGATGATCGCTAATGTAGGCGACACGCTACAGCGCTAGACCAATGGTAAGCTGTTCGGCGGCTTGCACAGGGTCACCATACCGGAGCCGATGAAGAAGGCCGATGGGGTCGTCCTGCCGAAGAGGTTTACCATGGCCTATCTCTTCAAAACGCAGCGCACTGTCTCGGTCGGTCCGCTGCCTAAGTTCATCACGGCTGACAACCCGGCGAAATATCCCGACATAAATGCTCTCGAGTTTCAGCAGCGCCGAAACATTCTGTATACTTAAGTCTTGACTAGATAGCCCACCCATGCTGAATTGTACTGCTGTTCTTGCGGACTGGAAATGCCCTCGTTTTCAACCTAAGAAGCTTGCGAGTGGAGTGGAACGAGGGTTATTGTGCCGTACTTTTTGCGTACAAGTCTCGTCCTCCTTTAGGAGATTTTGCCAAGCTCCCAAATAAAAAAGTAAAGGTATATAGTTCGTTATCAACACGTGCTTTGCAGATATGACGATCCGTAATATCCGAAGTCGGTCAGGGAATCGAAACAGGCGGCAATTTGACAGAGTGTAGTGATGAAGAATGAACCAATCCTATTATTTGTGCCCGCCTTAGAGGTCATTGTTGCGTAAACACCCGCCTGAGCATTCATGCGCACCCTGATGCTCCAGGCAGTTCAAAGTATAATTTGTATGTGATAGTAGTAGACCAGATCCGAACCTTTTGAATGCTCTCGTATCAGGCTGGTAATCAGCAGCATTAACTGAACTCGTCGACTACCAAGGCCGCCCCTCCAACCATTGCGTCAACGACATGGCAAACAAGCAAGTCCCATCTCCAAGCCTGGCCTCGACCTCAAAAGTCCACGTCCCCGTCTTTACGAACACGCTCGGAATTGAGAAGTCGGTTACGATGTCGTTGCGGCCGCTGCTGGTTATGAAGTCCACGAACGCGCCCTCGGCATCGTGGATCGAGAGGTGAGCTGCGTCGCCAAAGGCCCTGGTACGGAGGGGTATAGTGTAGGTCCTGCGTTCCCCACGCTTACCGTCCGGAAAAACAACGGAAAGGGTAGAACTAAGGGTTGCGTTGGCGAGGCCGTCAAGATGCTCCACATCCTTTTTCTTGGATGGAAGGATTTTGCCGCGGAGGAAGACGAAGAAAAATTGGTCGCTGGGAAATATGTTAGCGGTAGTTTTATTGTAACAATGAGCAAGCTCAACTCGAAGAAGGTCGGTAGGCATGTAGGGTTGGGGACAAGGGAAGAAAACGGTATGTCATACACCGGGATGGGCGACGGAGCGATATCAAGGAATTCGACCTGGAAAAGTTGATCCACCTTCGGCACCGGGCCGTAAGTAGCGTTGTTGTGCCCGGGGACCTTAAGCGCGCCATCTGGTTGGGCCATAACTTCAAACTGGGCCAGAGGCTGTTGTTGGATGATCGGGCTAGCGGCAGCCAGAGCAGCGCGAAGAGTTAGTATTTGTAAGAGGAATGGCTTCATTATTGATGGTTGGCCTATAGTCCCTTTGTGCGGTATGAGGGAGTTACTGAAAGCGGGGATGCAGATGAGTTGCTGAATGAGGATGATGATAAAAGTTAGCAAATAAATAAAGTTACTCCCATTTCGAATCAAAGTGTCGGGGCCCCACTTAGCTTCTAAATCACATACCTTTTTTTTGTATAGGCTTTTTCAGAACGCGCATAAACCTTCGACAGCAATATAATAATAGCCATAATAACAGAAAGCGAGATTTTTGCCATTATTTTTTATGCGTAATTTTATTATTAATAATTTTTAAAAAATTTTAACTTTTACTTTACGTTCCGTATTACGAAAACCCGGTTAATTTAATCAAATCTCTTTTAAAGTATTTGGTTTTACGCTTTTTTTAAAGTTAATTTAATTAATAAACTCGTAAACAAATATTTTAAAATAATATCCCGGATTAATATCGTAATAATTCCGAAATGTTTACGTAAGCCGTATACGAAAATAATTAAAATTGTCGAAAAAAGTTAATTGGTTTTTTTAATACCCGGGTTAATAATATTTATAAAACGGTTATTAATAAGTAATTAATTACTACGAAAACCTTTCGGAAAAAATTAAAAAAGATAAATAATTAATAAATATTTCCGTAATTAAGAATTTTAAAAAGTCCGAATATAAAGGTATTACGGCTAGAGATAAAAATACGGAAAATATCTTTAAAATTACAGATAACGAATTTTCCAAAAATAAAATTATTCGAAACAAACCTTTTAAAAACGAAATCTCCGAAAACGAAACTATTCCAAACAAATTTTCAAAAACCGAAAAAGAAAACATTTTAACTAAAACTATACTTATTAACGTTTTTAATTAAACTATTTACATATAAGTAAGTAGTTTTTTTTTAAGTTATTAAGGTTATTATTAACGGTAAATCTTTAAAGAAACAATTTAATAAAATATAAAACGCCGATTAAAGTATTAATTCGTAATAACTTATTGTAACGAACCTGTCATACGTCTACCTGGAGGTATGAGCAGTATCCGAAAAGGGTCTTGATTTGCAGGTAATAATAGGGCGAGGAATGATTTAATGTATTCGTTAAAGAGATTTAAGGTACTTTTCCCTTAATCAAAGAACAGTGCAGTTGCCTCTGGTTAAGAGCTTAGATTGATAGCTAAGGAGCGAAACTATTCAAAGGCTATCTACATGTTACGGACCAGGGGTTCTAGTCTTGAGGACCTACCCTTGAGGCCTAGCGCGGGATACGCTATGGCTAAACTTCGGATCAAAGGCTTGGCTCTTGGGGTGATCTGGAGGATCTGGGGGATCTGGGAGCAGATCACATAGATCACATAGATCCACGATACACTTACTTAAGGAAAGACGGATATATAAGGGACCAGTTTCTTATGTAAATAGCCTTTGAATAATTTGCTTTTTAGTTATCAATTTAAGCTCTTAACCAAAGGTAATTATACCGTTTTTTAATTAAGGGAAAAATACCTTAAATTTCTTTAACGAACATACCGAATCATTCCTTGCCTTATTATTACCTGCAAATTAAGACCTTTTTCGGATACTGCTTATATTTCCAAATAGATATATAACAGGTTCGTTATATTTTGATAATTCCTTAATTAATAGTCGACGAATAATTTAAGGCCCAATTAGGCATAAATTCTCTTAAACTTAATAAAGACGATATTACAAAACGACGTTTAAAAGATAAATAATATATTTAATCTCCGTTATTAGCTAATAAAGAATCAATAACCAGAATTAACAACCTACCCCTTATTAAAAAGGTGCTTTAATTTATCGATAACATGGCGCTTTTTACGACTCGAGCCCAAGCCGGTTTTTTTTCCTTTTAGCAATAACCTGCCCCAGCCCCTAAAGAAACTATTAAGGTACAAGGCGATTTAAAGGAAAAAAAGGATTATAAAAAAAAAAAGCCCGTAACCGAAAAGCCAGAATCTAAGGGCAAGGAAAAAGAACGGATAACAAACGAAAAATTGGATCTTTTAACGACAGAAATTTAGGCCTTAAAAAAGAAAAATGCCAGACTTGCCCGAAAAAAAAAAGAAAATGCCCGATTAGCTCGAAAGGAAAAAGAAAAGGCTTCCGTACCACCTTTGTTTACCCCTAACCCCTATTACGAAACCACCATTCCATCTCCTGGATACCATAGGATGCCAGAGGTTAAAGGTTATAAACCAGCCGCTTTCAAACCCTATAATGGATTTATAGATATAAAAGGATTCCTGATCCAAGCTAGGATTTATCTTAAATTTTACCAGAGTTCCCTAATAGAAAACTATCAGAAAATACTGGCCATCTCCCAAGCGCTCGCAGGAAAAGTTTTTTCATGGTTTGAGCTAATCCTAAAAAACTACCTGAAAAACTACCCCAAAAACTTATCGGACGCTACAAATCACATCTTCGGTAATTATAAACACTTTAAAAATAAAATACAAACTTTATTCGGAAATACCAACAAAAAACAGCATACGATAAAACAACTGCACTTATTACGACAGACCAAGTTAGCAGCAAAATATACGACCGAGTTTAATCGCTTAGCTACTATTTCGTAACTACCAGCAAACGTACTGTTTTACCCATATTATAACGGCCTAAAGCCTTAAGTTAAAAACGAGATATACAGAATACCTAAAACAGGATCCTTTAAGGAATACACAGATTAGGTTATCATCGCCGATCGACGCACTTTTAACAGGTACCTCGAAAAAAAAAAGATCCAACAAGCAAAAAAACGAAAAAAATTCGAATAACCGAACCCAGAAAAAAAAACAAACCTTAAAAAAAAGCCAGCTTAACTTCGAAAAATCCTAAAATAAACAAATCCAACATAAAATATTTCAACTATAACAAGAAAAGCCACTATAAAAACAAATGTCGTTCCCTAGCCAAAAAAAACACCAAAAAAGGAGGAATTTCCTAACCTCAAAGGAAATCCTAAGGAAAACCTTAAAAAAAAATACGAATAACAGAATATAAATTAAACAGCGAAAAGGAAAAAAAGGAAAAAAAAATCAACACCGCCTTTTTTCAGCCAGAATTTACCATTACCATAACAAGCCAAGTTCAAAACGGCAACCCAGAATACAAACGTTACCTAACCTGCCAAAATCGGATTACTAAAGCCTGCAAATATCATCCCGGACAAACAGCCTCCAGGATAACTATAAAACTAAGATATATCTATTATCTGGATAAGCAGAAATGCAAGATTTACGACGAAAACGGCCAGTTACGGCCAAACCCTAATAATTACAAATAATTATCCCCCGAACTTTATAAACTCCCCAAATACACGATACACCCAAAACCTAATAACACCAAAACATAATAAACAAATAATCACCATCTTCTCAATTTTTCTACCTGCTACGATCATAATTATTTAACCCATCTACAAACTAAGAAAATAACGATTATTAACCAGATTAAAACGAAAAAATACTTACTAAACCAGATAATAAGTACAGATACATTAAAACTCCCCAATAACCAAAATACCCTAAGTTTTATTACCTACACCCGAAATCAAAACAAAACCAAAAGGCCATAATACAAAAATACATATGTTACTTACCCATGCTATATATAATACATAAAACCCTAACAGCAGAACTGGACCTACGAAAAAATACAATCCAGCCAAATTTCCCTTCGCCTAAGGAAAAAAAACCAACCCAAATCTATATAGTACCAAAACCTCAATATCAATATAACAAACGAACTTGGTTTAAGTACATAAACGATCATTACTTCAAGCACGCAGTTAAAAAGGCCCGAAAATAGCGACGCTCCCAACCCTATCGATTAAAAAACTTCAAAAGCTTTCGAAACTAAAACATCGAAAAACCCGCCAATACAAAACCTTATATAAAGCTAAAATAGAACTCAAAAATCAAATTAAGATTCCATTACATTATAAAAACAAAACGTTCAAAACAATAATTAATTCAGGCGCGGAAAACAACTTCATCTTACCAGCTATAACAGAAAAATACCAGATCCCTTGGAAATACAAACTACAATCCTATAAATTACGCACCGTCAATAAAAACCTGTCCACTTACGAAAACGGTCGAATTCTTAAGGAAATAAAGAAATTTCCAATCGAAATACAAAAACACTCAAAAAAAATTATCCTTAACATAACCGACATTTCAAAACACGACATTATCTTAAAAATACCATGGTTTCGTTCTAGCAATCCACGCATTAACTAAAAAAAGCAAATACTTTCCTAGGAAAATAAAAAAAATCAAAAAATCTGCTATATCATCAAGAAAATACAAATCCCAGATCAAAAAGCCACAGTACCTCAGGAATATAAACGATTCAAAAAGTTATTCAAAAACAAAAAAAACCACAAACTACCCCCTCATGGTTAATAGGACTATCGGATACCCATCAAAGAAAAACATCACCCTAAACTCCACAAAATCTACCACATAAACCCTGAAAAATCCAAGGCCTTATAAAAAAATATACAGCTGGACCTAAAAAAAAGATACATCCAACCCTCCAACTCCCCCGCCGGATACCCCGTCCTTATGGTTCCAAAAACGAAGGACGGTAAATAAAAAATTAACGAAAACGGAAACCCGGTTTTCAAAAAAGTAATCGACTACAGACAATTAAATAACATCACAATCAAAAACGGCTACCCTCTAACCCTTATAAATACCCTAAAAAAAAACGCTAATAAAGCCAAATAATTTACTGCATTCGACTTTCGAAATGGCTATTATTGTATCAAAATAACCAAAAGCGAAAAATGGAAAACAGCATTCAAAATAATACATGGACTTTATAAATACAAAGTCATGCCAATGGAACTTATTAACACTCCCGCAAATTTCCAACGTCTAGTTATAACTACTTTCAGATAGTTCCTGGACAAATTTATATTTATCTACCTCGACGACATTCTTATCTATTCCGAAACGTTAGAAAAGCACAAAAAGCACGTTACCCAAATGCTTAAAACATTAAATAAAACGAACATTCGAATCAACCCAGCTAAAAATATATAGCACATACAAAAGCTGGACTTTTTGGAATTTACACTTACTCCCGGACAAATTCAGATTTAACGCTCCAAATTAAAAGCAGTTAAAAACTGGCCCATCCTTAATAAAGCAACCGTTACAAACATCCAACAAATCTTAGGATTTACGGGTTATGTACGCGGCTTAATCAAGGAATATGGAAATATAATCAAACCATTAACGAAACTTACCACTAAAAAATACGTTAAAAAAAAGTTTAAACTTCCAAGAAAAACCAAAAAAACGTTTCGAATATTAAAAAATGCGATTACCAATAAACCCGTTATAAAAATACCCAATCCAAACAAAAAGAAACGCCTAAAAACGGACGCCTTAAATTATACACTAGGTACCGTCCTGGAACAACTAAAAAACAACGACAAATAATACCCAATAACATATTATTCCAAGGTACTTCGAGATACAAAACTTAGATATCCGATTTATAATAAAAAGTTACTAATAATTATTAACGTCCTTAAAAAATAGGAACCTTTCCTTAACGGAACAAAAAAATCTTTCGATATTTATTCTAATTACAAAAATCTCACTCGATTCATAAAAACACAAAAACTAAACAAACGACATAAAACTTAAATAATTTTCTTATCAAAGTTCAACTTTAAAATCCACCATATCAAAAATAAGGAAAATATCCAAACAGACATCCTAAATCGCAAAGGTAACTACGACTTTAAAATCCCAAAACGCTATATGTAAATGCTACAAACTGCGGAAAATGGCACTTTACAACTATGCGTAATCCTAAAACAACCTACGCCGAAACTTTTAATACAGTTCAAAAATTCTTATAATCTAAACGAACAAAAAAATAAAACAATTAAAAAAGCAATCCAAAAACCAACTTATGTACCATAACAAGGTTTACATACCAAAGAAATAACAAAAGCAGTTTGTTAAAAAATTCCACGAAAATTCCTTACATAAACATTAAGAAATTTTCAAAACTACTAGGTAATTAAAAAAAAAATACGACTTCCTTAAACTTCGCCGGGTAATTAAACAAGTTATTAAAAATTACAACATCTATAACAAGGTAAAGGCAGCCCGATATAAGCTTTATAACCTACTGCAACTTATAGACATCCCCGACAAAACATGGAATACCATCGCTTGGAATTTCATTATCGGTTTATCTCTATCGAAAAATCCCGTTATTAAAATCGAATATAATGAAATATAAGTAATCGTTAACAAACTTACCAAATATAAGTACTTCCTACCTTTTAAAGGAAATATAACAGCAAAATAATTAACTTACGCCTTTATACGATATTACTTCGACAAACATAAAATACCTAAAAAAATTATTTCCGACAAAAACAAGCTATTCATTTCTAAATTTAACACCAGTTTTTTTAAATAAATCGGCGCCAAACTTAAGTTTTTTACAACCTATTACCCACAAATAAATAAATAAATAAAGCAACTAAATCAAACATTAAAATAATATTTACGAAGCTATATTAATTACCAACAAGACAATTAAGTAAAACTTTTATTACTTATTTAAATAGCTTACATGTTACGGCTGCACCATACCGTTACGCCAGGGGCAAAAGATTGGCGGAATGATCGCAATTGTGGCAATCATTCTGGTGCTTACAGCTGCATATATACTGGAGCTGTCACGGTAGCCCCGAACCGTAACACTATGCCCCTCCTCCAATGGCTTGGTCCCCAAGCCACGAGGACATCT